>CADEAB010000270.1:520767-552717 GCA_902825105.1 Syncerus caffer | reverse complement strand
GATCTGCCTCTTGAGAAACCTGTATACAGGTCAGGAAGCAACAGTTAGAACTGAACATGGAACAACAGATTGGTTCCAAATAGGAAAAGAAGTACGTCAATGCTGTATATTGTCACCCTGCTTATTTAACTTCTATGCAGAGTACTTCATGAGAAACACTGGGCTGGAGGAAGCACAAGCTGGAATCAAGATTGCTGGGAGAAATATCAATAACCTCAGATATGCAGATGACACCACCCTTATGGCAGAAAGTGAAGAACTAAAGAACCTCTTGATGAAAATGAAAGAGGAGAGTGAAAAAGTTGGTTTAAAGCTCAACTTTCAGAAAACTAAGATCATGACCTTCAGTCCCATCACTTCATGGCAAATAGATGGGGAAACAGTGGAAACAGTGGAAACAGTGGCTGACTATTTTTCTGGGCTCCAAAATCACTGCAGATGGTGACTGAAGCAGGAAATTCAAAGATGCTTACTCCTTGGAAGGAAAGTTATGACCAACCTAGATAGCATATTAAAAGCAGAGACATTACTTCATCAACAAAGGTCCATCTAGTCAAAGCTATGGTTTTTCCAGTAGTCATGTATGGATGTGAGAGTTGGATTGTGAAGAAAGCTGAGCGCCAAAGAATTGATGCTTTTGAACTGTGGTGCTGGAGAAGACTCTTGAGTCCCTTGGACTGCAAGGAGATCCAACCAGTCCATTCTGAAGGAGATCAGCCATGGGATTTCTTTGGGAGGAATGATGCTAAAACTGAAACTCCAGTACTTTGGCCACCTTATGCGAAGAGTTGACTCATTGGAAAAGACTCTGATGCTGGAGGGATTGGGGGCAGGAGGAGAAGGGGATGACAGAGGATGAGATGGCTAGATGGCATCACTGACTCGATGGTCGTGAGTCTGAGTGAACTCCAGGAGTTGGTGATGGATAGGGAGGCCTGGAATGCTGCAATTCATGGGGTCGCAAAGAGTCAGACACGACTGAGCGACTGATCTGATCTGATCTGATCTGTGTATTCTTGCCACCTCTTCTTAATCTTCTTCTGTTAGGTCCAAACCATTTCTGGCCTTTATTGTGCCCATCACTGCATGAAACATTCCCTTGATAGTTCACATTTTCTTAAGGAGATCTTTAGTCTTTCCCATTCTATTGTTTTCCTCTATATTTTTGTATTGTTCACGTAACTTTCCTTTCTTGCTATTCTTTGGAAGGTCAATCAGATGGGTACATGTTTCCATTTCTTCTTTGCCTTTCACGTCTCTTCTTTTCTCAGCACTAAGGCCTCCTCAGACAACCACCTAGAGCAACCATCAATAGGAGAATATTGGAACCCACCAAAAAAAAAGATACCCCATGTCCAAGGGCAAAGGTGAAGCCACCACAATACTGTAGGAGGGGAGGAGCAATCATATTTTAAAATGAAATCTCATATCCACCAAAGATGCTCGGAGGGTACAAACAAAACCTTATGTGCATTAGCCCAGGGAAAGGAACAGAGACCTCCACAAGAAACTGTCAGACCTGCCTTTGAGTGTTTTGAGTGTTCCCTGCAAACGCATGGGTCAGCAGTGGCCACAGTGATAAAGGTTCTGCAGCAGCAATTCTGGGAAGCATGGTGTGTGGTTCTCCTGGAAGAGGCTGTCAATAGCCCCACCAGAGAGCCACCAAGCAGATGAACCACAACAAAGAGAACAATTATACCAAAGAAGTTATCACACTGTGGCAAAAGTTTTAGGCCCCACAGCAGATTTCCCAACCTGGGGATCCAGCAAAGATACTGAGAAACCCCAGAGAATTTGAACAACAGTAGTATGGAGGAGCCTGGTGGGCTGCAGTCTATGGGGTTGCTAAGAGTCAGGCATGACTGAGCGACTTCACTTTCACTTTCCACTTTCATGCATTGCAGAAGGAAATGGCAACCTACTCTGGTGTTCTTGCCTGCAGAATCCGAGGGATGGGGGAGCCTGGTGGGCTATCGTCTATGGGGACACAGAGTTGGACACGACTGAAGTGACTTACCAGCAGCAGCAGGATTTGTTTACAGAATCCAGTAGGATTGGGTAGAGAGACTCTTAGCTGGCACAAACAAAACCTATGCATACTGAACTAGTTAAAGTTTCAGCAAGCAATCAAAGGCACTTAAAGGACTGGTTAACGCTCTCTGCTCTTGCTTTCCTTAAGCCTTATGCAACAATGTATCTTATCTGAGAACTGGCCTTTCTTTAGTACCTGAACTAATGACAACACAGCACAATGTCTTACTTAATGAATATGCTTTTCTTAGGCTCTATGTTAATGATTGTAATTGTAACAAGTGTTGCCTGGGAACCTGTTTCTCAATACTTGTACATAGCAACCGTATATCTTGCCCAGAAAACTGGCCTGAAACCCAGTCTCCCTGGCTAAAGTTATCTCAGAATGTATGCCTCCGGAAAGTACTAATGGAAACTTTACAAGAGAGGCATTCTTTTTATCTATTCTCAGCAGCCAGTTGAGAAGTATATAAAACCCTACTTAAACTAGTGAGATAGATACTCCCCTATCCCCTTCTGATGTCTATGTCATAAGCTTTTTCTATCACTTCACTTTAAATAAAAATGTGCTCAAAACTCTGAGTGACTGAGATTGTCTTTGGTCCCAAAGTTAAATGTTTTCCTTCAGAGACCAGGAATCCAGCAGCACTGTTCACCTTAAGCTATTAGTGCTGAAGAGGAAAATTAAGTTGCACCCAGCTAGAAATAACTTCATGCTGGATCTGCTTTCCAAATTCAGCTTGCTCCTTGCAACTTAAATTGATCCTGGCAAAGTAACATAAGTTACATAGTTTCAGGAAAATGGAAACTTAAAACAATGCTAGGAGTTAAAATTTACTTCACTCACCCTTGTCCTACTTTTGCAATATCCAACCACTGTAATCATGTTTAACCATGTTTGTTTGTGTACAGGTCAGGCATCCCCCCTGCTGTGTCCTAACCAGCCCTCTAGTTTAAACTAGTCAGCACTGCCCATTATAGTCTGAGATCATGCACTATCTATGAAAAGTTTGTAACCCTTGTTCAGGGATCAGAGCTGGAAGTGTTAACTCCTCTGGGCTCACCAGTGTAATAAACCCGAATTCTCCAGCTCTCTGGAGCATGGTGCTTGGTTTTTCTGTAACATTTCTGGAAGCCCCAGCAGAGATTTCAACCACACAGGCCCCTTGAGCTGCCAGATGGATGGCTTGGCCCGGCTGGAGTGGAGGAACTCTGAGACTAACGAGGAGGCATGCCACCTGATGGTTTTCTTGGTACTCTTTTGGACTGGCTTTCTGACTCTGCACAGTGACTCTGCTCACCAGTCACTCAACCAGTAACTCTGGATGGATCAATTCACCAGTAACAACCAGTATAACGTAAGGCCTCAGGACACAGAACTAGTCAGATCCCATAGCCTGAAGGAAGAGCAGCTTGATCACCTCCTGTGGTCTTCGGTAAGACCACCAGTTAGGGACCTTCACAGAGATGGGAGGGACTGTGATAAACTCTGAATGTGTGTGAGTGCATTGGTTTGTCTTCCTTCCAGGGCCCAGAAGGAAAGCTCCTGATTAACCTGACACAAATGACGAATTTAGAATGGCCCATGTGGGTGAGAGGGTAACAGGTAGGAAGGCCAGGGGCCTCCAAAGGGAGGAAATAGCCTGCAAGTGTCAGACAATTTTATCTCTCTTAAGCCACAGGAGGAAACAAACTAGTGATATTTTTTCCTTCTCCATACAAATTTAAAAGGTTTCTCTTAAAATACTGGGTTGCCATAATGACACCTGGTTTTACCTAAAGTTAACTATTCTCAAACCTAGAGATAACCAATGCCTTTTTCTTATGGAAATGTTTGTCTTAAGCTAGCTAATGTCATAAGCTAAGCTAATGCTAATGTAAATGTATATTTACCCCAAACTCTGTCTTCAAGTCAATTCCGCCTCTTGGCTCAGAACCTACTTGACAAACCAGTATGTTATACTCAGATATTGTTCCCCTAACCTATGCAAACGAAACTATTTGTATGGTGATCTGCCCTTCTTCAAGATTCAAGTTGATCATTTTATGGCCCAGGATGAACCATTTGGTGCCAAGATTATCCCAAAATGCATCTTATGGGTGAGGGGCCTGGTGCCATTCTGAATTTTAAGACATTCCTTTCTTTCATGATAGTGACTATAAAACATCCAGCTGAAGACTAGCAGGGGGGTACTCTTTCTGTCCCCCTCTGATGCCTATGTCAGAAGCTTTCCCTATCTCCTTTATACTTTTATAAAACTTTATTACACAAAAGCTCTGAGTGATCAAGTCTTGTCTCTGGCCCCGGATTGAATTCTTGTCCTCCTGGGGCCAAGAATCCTGTTGTCTTCGTGTAATTCAACAACTACCTTTCATTTTGGGGGCGCGTCCGGGATCCTTCAGGACAATGTAAGGATGCTTGGAGTTCTAGTTCTTTGTTCTCTTAGCGAACACGTTTTCTGCTGTGCTTTACTAACTCTACGGTGTGCTTGTGTGAATGAATGACATGCCCTGCGTGAAGCAAGTAAGGAGCCCTGCTCTGCGGTTCCACAGTTATCTAATATGGCTTATGGCAGAAACCTGTCGGGGCGTTATACCGACCTGCCAATGCCAAGAGGCACCCAATGTCTCCTTCGGGAACCAATCAGAAATGGGCAAAGCGTGTGGACCAAACTCTCCTTTCTTGGTCAAACTTTTTGGTCTCTTTGACCATTTCATAACTCCTTGAGAATTAGAAGTACTAACCTATCAGATCATAGACTTTCAAGGAACTTGTGATTTATACTGTTACTGTGTACTGTGGCTTAGGTCCCAAACTTGGACTGGTAGCCAAGAAAGCGCCTAGCCTCGCTAGGAATCTTAAGTTCAGAAGCTAGATGGAGCTCTAGCTCCAAGAACGTCTCTGAGGTTAAAGGTTACTCATACTGGGACTGCAATGGATTTTTTCCTTTGGTAACGCTGGCTCTTAGTGGACCAGAGGAGGCTCTTATACTGGTGTGGTGATGCTTGGAAAGAATATCTCAGTTTTATGTTCGTATCGGTCTTATTGTGGTCAGGAACATACTCAGGATCTTGCACAGGCACTCAGGTGACAAATGTTTACCACAGCGGTCTTAGCTTGGGAGGCCTTCTGGAAGGTTACTCTGATTGCACCCTGGGTGGCATCAGAGGCAAACAAGGTTAATGGAAAAGAACTGGACATCAGGTAGGGATGCTATCAAGTCTACCCCTGGTACATGCCCACCCCATTTCAGTGGTAGAACCAGGAGGGACGAGGATGGCACCTGCGTTGGTAAGGAACAGACTAAGTCCGACTAGGAAGGAAAAGCTTTTGGTGTAAAGTCTGTCTACACCTCCATCTAGAGCAGAGAGAGACGCCTGCGGTAGAAAAATGGCACTGGTCGCTTTTTTTCCTCTCTTACAGATGGGAGCTAACAATTCCAGCCTCACTCCTTTGAATTGTATCCTGAAAAACTGAGATAGATTTGATCCCCAGGGCTTAAAGAAGACCCACCTGTTCTTCCTATGTGATACTACATGGCCACAGTATCCATTGGAGGATGGCGAACGGTGGCCACTTGGAGGGTCTCTTAAGTATAATACTGTTTTACAATTAGACCAGTTTTGTAAGGAACAAGGGAAAAGTGATCTTAAAAGATAGATTTCTCACTCAGTTGGCTCCAGATATCCGCCTTAAGCTATTAAAACGGGCGTATGGACCAAATCAGTCTTTAGATACTCTGTTACAACTGGCTCAGTCTATTATGTTTGGGAATATGAGAAAAAGAAAAAAAGGCATAATTTCACGTGGGTGGCCCCACTGCCTAAGAGTAATTGGGACAGCGGCTTTATTAACACCTGAAGCTTTAAAAATAATTAATGGATGAAACCTTACTGTACTGTCTCATGATGTGAGTAGAATCTTAAATTCTAATGTTAATATTTAGATAACAGACTGTAGGCTTCTTAAATATCAGTCACTGTTGTTAAAAAGACCCATAACTAAGCTTAAAGTTTGTGGAAATTTAAATCCTGCCACTTTCCTTCCTAAGAAGGAAAATGAAACACCTGATCACGATTGTTCCCAATTCCTAACTTTAAACTATGCAGCTCAGGAAGATCTAATGGATACCCCATTAGACAATCCTGACATGGAAATATTTACATATGGCAGTTGTTTTGTTCAGGATGGAAAGCATAAAGCAGGTTACGCCGTGGTGACTGCTGAACAGGTTTGAGAAACAAACTTTCTCCCCCAGGGAACCAGTGCTCAGTTAGCCGAGCTTGTGGCTCTGACCCGAGCTCTAGAGTTAAACAAAGGGCAGTGGGTAAATATATACACTGATTCTAAGTATGCTTATTTGACTTTACATGCTCATGCTACAATATAGAAAAAAAGACAGTTTAAAACAGCAACAGGAGAACCTATTAAACATTTCAGAGAGATTGAGAGACTTTTAATTGCTATATATTGTCCTAAAGAAGTAGCTATTATGCATCGCAAAGGGCACAACAGAGATGGGAGTAAAGTAGCCAAAGGTAATCAGCTGGCAGACTGTCAAGCCATAAAAGCAGAACTTTACAAAGCCCCTTCACTACAGACGCCTTTGATCTAGACAGGTCCTAGGGAACAGGAAAAACCACAATATACTGAGAAAAAATTAAAAAGATATAAAAAATGAGAAGCAAACATTACTAATAAAAGATGGTTACAGTCCGAAGATGGACGATTAATAATTCCTGAAAATACTCAGTGAAAAATTCTTAAGGGTTTGCATCAGAGTTTTCACTTGGAAACAGACAGTTTACCAAATGGCTTCTCGTTTGTTTAAAGGTAAAAATGTAATAAAAACTTTAAAAAATATTATCAAAAGGTGTGAAGTTTGTCAGAAAAATAACCCAAAGACTAAAAAGATAACAAAATCTGGATTACAACGAAGTGGGAAGTATCCTGGAGAGGACTGGGAAATTGATTTTACTCATAGGCCAAAAGCTAATGGATATTCTTGCTTACAAGTTTGAGTAGATGCTTTTACTATATAGATTAAGGCTTATCCCTGTCATAGTGAACAGGCTAAAGAGGTTATAAAGATTTTAATGCATGAAATTATCCCCAGGTTTGGGCTGCCACGGAGCCTTCAGAGAGACAATGGCTCTGCCTTTAAAGCTGCTGTAACTCAGGGGGTATCTAAAGCTCTAGGAGTAGAATATCACACTGTTCCTGGAGACCGCAATCCTCAGGAAAGGTTAAAAAAGCTAATGACATTATTAACTGCGCAAATTAACTCAAGAGATGCAGAACAATTAGATTAAAGTCCTACCCATAGCTTTAATGAGGGCTCGAACTGTCCCCCTTTAAATGTATTTATGGAAGGCCTTTCTTACGCACAGATATTGTTATAGACCCTGAAGCCTTAAAATTAACTAGTTATGTAACTCAGCCCTCAGCTTTTCAACAAACATTAACAGAACTCCAGGGGACGACTCCTGACCCAGCCTCTGAGTCAAACAATCCTCTATTTGAGCCAGGAACCAAGGTCCTCATAAAAACATTGAGATCTGGGGGCCCATCCCTTGAGCCCCTCTAGGAAGGCCCTTACCAGGTTATTCTTTCTTCTCCCACAGCTGTCAAAGTGCCAGAAATTGATTCGTGGGTACATCACATTCGAGTTAAGAGGTGGCACCCTGACCAAAACTAAGTGACATCATTTTATGTCTTTACTTTCTATGGTCTGACTTTGTACTTTTCAGATGGTCCTGATAACCTATGTGAACTTACTTCTGCTGACTCCAAATATCCTGAGTCTGCCATTTGATCCTCAAGACAATGCCTTCCTGTCCTGGGCTCACTCCTACAGTACATCCCACAATCCCTAACTGCTGGGTCTGTGAAACACTCCCCTCTTCATCAGTGGAAGGTTTCCCATGGTGGACATCTCTACTTCAAGGAAAAGACTTTCTCCAAGTCTGCAAATACCTTCAACAACAATCATGTGATGCCTTTTCTTCATCTGATGACATCTAACAACCCTAAAATAGACTGGTACAACATGTTGCACTTTAACTATAGACATAATGTGACTTTTAATTTTGATTTTAACTCGTTTTAATGACTATTTTGCTACACATAAGACAAATAGGTCTAGATCTAATGGTTTTTTACCTGACATTTATCAAATATGGGATGAAGTTATACGGCTAACTCCTGAAAAACAATGTCTAATATCTACTGCCCCTATATGCTGGAAACAAACAGAGCCATCCCCAAAAGTTAGCCAACAACTTAATTACAACGATTGGAAACAATTGGGATTTTTTGCCTCAGGAAATATGCAACGTAATCATTCCCGTGTTTTCTAACCCCAGTTCAGGTCCTCTCTTTGTCTGGCCAGGCACTAATTGGGACTGGATATCTCAGTCACACTGGCTTGCTCCAAACGGGACTTATTGGATATGTGGCTCTTACCTATGGGCATGGCTTCTCCCTGGTTGGATAGGGAGATGAACCCTTGGTCTAGCCTTTACTCACAGCTTTATATTTTCAGAGCTTCCAAAAAAGCCTGCTAATTTACCCCACCTTAAAACTTGGTAGACAAGGTCTGTACTTCACTGGTATGATTATTTGGCTACAGTGTTTGTTCCTTCTTTGCGAACTACAGATGTTATGCTACGAGTGGATGCTTTGACTAATTTTACTCAACAGACATTACAAGATTCTCAAAAGGCTATTTCAGCTCTTAATGCTGAACAAACACAAATTAAAAAGGTGGTTTTACAAAACAGATTGGCTTAGATATTCTGACAGCTGCCCAAGGAGGAATGTGTGCCATTATTCATACCCAATGCTGTACATATATACCTGATATGAGCACAAATGTTATTCATTTTACTAAACACATGAACAAGATGATTGGGGCCACAGATACTCCTGAAGCCTCAATTGCCTCACTTTGGGAAACGTTAACTAGTTCCCCATGGTGGACAACTATCTTAATTACAATAATTCCAATTGTTTTGTTTTTCCTGTTTGCTCCCTGCATCTGTAACTGTATAACTAGATTTGTTTCTAGCCACATGAAAGCTTTTAAGTTACAAATGGCTGCTCAAACTCCTGCTACTGCTGCAACTTCCTCCAACTACTATTTGGGGCCCCTGGCTCAGATATCCTCAATATAAGGATTAAGAAAATATGTTGCCTGGGCAATTTAGGGACAACGCCCCTTGTCAGCTCAAAAACAGTTATAAAACAAAAACAATGCCCCTTTTCCCTAGACAACCTAATTCTCCTTAAAAAAAGGGGGGGAGGGCGGAATGAGAGGGTAACAGGCAGGAAGGCCAGGGGTCCCCAAAAGGAGGAAATAACCTGCAAGTGTCAGACATTTTTATCTCTCTTAAGCCGCAGGAGGAAACAAACAAGGATATTTTCCCCTTCTCTATACAAATTTAAAAGGAGGTTTCTCTTAAAATACTGGGTTGCCATAAAGACACCTGGTTTCACCTAAAGTTAACTATTCTCAAACCTATAGATAACCAATGCCTTTTTCTTATGGAAATGTTTGTCTTAAGCTATGCTAATGTACTATGCATTTACCCCAAACTCTGTCAGTTCCGCCTCTTGGCTCAGAGCCTACTTGACAAACCAGTATGTTATACTCAGATATTGTTCCCCTAATCTATGTAAACGAAACTATTTGTATGGTGATCTGCCCTTCTTTAAGATTCAAGTTGATCATTTTATGGCCCAGGATGAACCATTTGGTGCCAAGATTATCCCAAAATACATCTTATGGGTGAGGGGCCTGGTGCCATTCTGAGTTTTAAGACTGTTAGGCAGGTAGAATAGGGAAAAGGAGTCCAAAATGGCGGTGGCTAAAAGACAAGGAAGGTCCGAGGACCAGAGTGAAGACTTCAGGAAGAACAAACAGAACAAACAACACTCCTGGCTAAGCCCAACTTGCATAGGGCAGGCCCAGGTGGAGGAAAAAACATATAAAAGAAGGAGCCAAAGCGCTTTCTCTCGGACTCTCTCTCCCGCATGCCTGCGCTCTTTTCTTCCTCTCTCACTCTCCTGCTATCTTCTAAATAAAATAGAGCTATAACACTGATTTGCCTAAGAGCTGTAGCACGGTTTGTCCAAGACCCGAGAGCTGTGATGCGCCAAGGGCTTTAATGTCCGTCGCTCCAAATCTTTGTTGTGATGAGACAAAGAACCAAGAAACATACACTCACGTGACAAAGACATTCTTTTCTTTCATTAACAGACTGGGCAATGGCACCCCACTACCATACTCTTACCTGGAGAATCCCATGGGTGGAGGATCCTGGAGGGCTGCAGTCCATGGGGTCGCTGAGGGTCAGACACGACTGAGCGACTTCACTTTCACTTTCACTTTCATGCGTTGCAGAAGGAAATGGTGACCCACTACAGTGTTCTTGCCTGGAGAATCCCAGGGATGGGGGAGCCTGCTAGGCTGCCATCTATGGGGTTGCACAGATTCGGACACGACCGAAGTGACTTAGCAGCAGCAGTGACTATATAACATTCAGCTGAAGACTAACAGGGGGGTACTCTTTCTGCCCCCTTCTTATGCCTATATTTAAAGCTTTCTCTATCTCCTTTATACTTTAATAAAACTTTATTACACAAAAGCTCTGAGCAATCAAGCCTCATCTCTGGCCCTGGATTGAATTCTTCTCCTCTGGGGGCCAAAATCCTAGCGTCTTTGCGTGATTCAACAACAACTTTTCATTGGTGCACTTTGATATGTGTGCTGCTGCTGACAAAATCTCAGTAACCCCTGTATTTTGAATTGTGGGGGTTTATGTGAACAGGAAAGCATGTTTGATGACAAATACATGTGTAACCAGGATCCCCAAACACTGGGTTAGTTATGAAGGGCCCTTTCTTTGAGAGAGTCCTTTTCTAGGCAGGTTGATAAGAAGTCTAGGGGTCCCCAAGGAGAGAGGGGTCTGGAATTCTCAAGGAGGAAGAAAGGACAAACTTTTTTCCCCTCTACACTGCTTAGGATTATATAACAATAATGTATCCTGCTTGAGCACAGTCTCTGGAAAAAACCTTCTGGCTAATCCTGTTATCTTAAGGTGTAAATTATGGGAGTAGATCTAGTGAGGTTTTTACAACCTCCAGACATTCTTTTGATTCACTGTAATAACTAATTAGAGAGTATATAACTCCATGGCTAACACTAGCAAGAGGGTACTCTTTCTGCCCCCTTCTGATACCCATGTCAGAAGCTTTCTCTATCTCCTTTATATTTTAATAAGACTTTATTACACAAAAGCTTTGAGTGATCAAGCCTTGTCTATGGCTCCGGATTGAATTCTTCTCCTCCAGAAGCCAAGAATCCCAGCGTCTATTCATGGTTCAGCTGCTAGACCTGGGCCTGTGTCAGATGGGCTACCTGGGAAAATACAGAGGCAACCTGGCAGAATAAGGACAAAGTAGCACTGCTTCAAAGCAGAACTACTGATCCCAAATGTAAGCTGGGGCTGTGTAAACCAGTCAATTTCACTATCTTCAACCCCGGAGACTCAAGATGGGAAAAAGGTCACCAGATTGGCATCTATATTAATGGAAGAGGTCTTGACCCAGGAACTGTATCAATATTCCAGAGCATTTCTGTCCCACTCTGGGTTTCCAGACACAGGCTCTTCCATTCTTTTTATGAAGAAATGGAAAGTGGTCCCCTTCCTATTCTAGCCAAAACTAAAAGTCTGTTCATAGCCCTGGCAGAGACCATAGTCCAGAGATTAATGGTTACTTTTTGCAGGGGGTGTGGGGGAACTAGTAGGAGACCAATGGCCCTGGGAAACTAAAGAATTAGATTCCCAGAGACCCTTCAACAACTCAGGGGAGCCTGGCATTTAAATACTTCCATAATCAGCAAAAACTGTACAGCATAGTGGGGCCCATTATTCAGTGTTCTAGTAGGAAAACTCACTTGTCTTGCTCCAAAGTATTATAATATAAGTACTCATACTTCTGGTTGGTGGGAAAGCCCAAACTATTCAGAGACTAATCCTCATCTTCTAGCAAGTTTCCCCAATTTAAAGACCAGATGGGATGACTTGTTCACTGAAGGCCATTCAGCTCAGTTCAGTTCAGCCACTCAGTCGTGTCTGACTCTTTGCAACCCCATGAATTGCAGCACACCAGGCCTCCCTGTCCATCACCAACTCCCAGAGTTCACCCAAACTCATGTGCATCGAGTCACACAAAAGTACACACAAAAAATCTGCAAGGAATGTTTGTAAGAGCATTATTCATGAGGACTAAAAACTGGAATCAACTAAGATACACATTAATAAGTAAGTAAATGAATCAGAAAACTATGGGAAATGTATGAAGTGGAATATTATTCAGCAGGTAAAAAGGAATGAGGTAGCAATGCATATATCAGATCAGATCAGATATAGATGAGTCATATATTCATATGCTAGATAAAATAAGCTGGTACATAAGGGGAAAGTACTGTGTGATTGCAAATACATGACATTCAGGAAAAGACAGAAGTACAGAGACAGTGATCCCTAGGTTTTTTGGAATGGGGAGAATGTTAAACAGATAAATCAGTGATGATAATTTTGGAGATAAAACTAATCTGTATAATTCTATAATAGTACACACATTACACTATGCATTTGTTAAAGCCTGTAGAATTTTGCAGCACAAAAAAGAAAATTAAGGTTTGTATACACAAACACATTACACACATACACACACACAAACACACACAAACATTTAGTGGTCAGGAGAGGCCTGTGTGGAATGCAAAGTGCTATAGAAGAATCCAACTGTATGGCAAAAGTTTGAAAACAACCTCAATGAAAACAGAATTGCTTACCCAAGGAACTTTGGAAATGAGTTGGGATCTTTAAAAGTAAAGGCAAAAGTAACTGTACAGAAACAATGTAGTGTAGTTGGTAAAACTGGTTTCCACTGGGCTAAGGGTTAACAATTTCAAAAATGCTATACAGGTATACTGAAATTAAATATTAAGCAAATAGATGGTAAAATAGTAGGCAAAAGGTTCTCACTATTGGAGTGAGAGATTATAGATAAGCAATGTGAGGAGGCTTGAATAATCTGTTTTACAATGAATTAGAGCTGAACATGTAATTATGAACTTTAGCTTAATTAAGGTTATTTTAATATAGATATAATAATTTGTAAATACTGGTATATGCAAAACTTAATTTTCACACACCTATTTCTTTGCTCTGAACTGAGAGGGTAACTAGAAGCAACAATTAATAGCAATAGCCTACCCAGTACCTTGATTTTGGTTTCTAATGTTATTTTTCACTAACAGGATATGGGGCTCCTTGGAAAACTATGTGATTAAAGATAAGGGTAGGAAATATATGAGAAAATGAGGTGACTCTTGAACACACAGTAATAGCAAAAGTAAACTATGCCACAGGAGTCAGCAGAAAAAGCTGTCAATATTCAAAGCTTGAGTTTTGAAGAATTTAAGCAATAAAATAAATATAATAGTATTGATTATTATATAGACATTACAGAGATAAATTAAAAGATACATTTGTGTGGAAAATACACAAATCCGTGCAGATGAATTTTATACAACATATTGTAAATACTTTGACTCAGTGCTTCCCAAGTGGAACAGCAGTAAAGAATCTGCCTGTCATTGCACAAGACATGAGTTTGATACCTGGTCCAGGAAGATCTCACATGCCACAGAGAAAGTAAACCTGTGAGCCATAACTATTGAATCTGTGGTCTAGAGCCTGGGAACAACATGCCATGTAGAGTAGCCAAAAATAAAACTATGGCCTGGAAGACAAACCATAATAAAATATACCACATATAAAACATTGTTTTAAAAGATGTTTCTCCTGAAAGACCAAACAGATAAAAATAAATGAAGTAATAAATGTGTGGTTTAAGTAGTTGGAAAAATGAACATTAAATTTTTAAAAGATGAACAAAAGACATAAAATGAAAAAAGATTTTTAATTTCAATTTAGAGAATTAGTGAAGCAACAATTGACTTATTGTCTATCCCACTATTCCCATCAGCTCCCCTCAACAACACCCCACGTGGATTGCAGGATCTTAGTTCCCCAAACAGAATCAAACCCCAGTCCCAAGTCCTGACCTTTGGACCACCAGGGAATTCTTACAAGTGACTTCTCAAAGGTAAATATTTAAGAAGTACAAGTAACAGGAGCAAAAAGAACAGGATTAACTACAGATGTTATACAGACACATTAAAAGAGGATATTATAAACACCTACCAATAAATATGAAAAGTCATAAAGGATATATTCTTAGAATATTAATTGATTTCAGAATAACCAACCAACCTCAGAGGTGCTGAACCTCCACTCAATTGAATATACATGTTGACATTATTCCCACAAATAAGTACAACATACCTGGAGAGCTTTATCATGGAATAATGCATAATATTCAAGAAATAATTAATTTTCATCTTGTTACAGAGCAATGCTTGGTGCCCAGTGTACATAGAAGCTGATACTGTTACCTTTGAGAAAGCAAAGAGCTTTATTTGCAGCCCATCAGGGAGGAGACAGGAGGTGGGCTCAAATCTGCCTCCCCAGTTGGGTTTGGTTAACATTAGATGAACTAAGGAAGACAAACTTGTTTGTAGTGGGGCAGGTATTGACAGGAGGGATTTAAACTTGGCCATTAATGAAAAGTTATGGAATGATCAATCTCAGTCCTACATCTTTTCAGACAACAGATTGCTTGTTTTTGAAAGAGCTCTGACAGTCAGGTTCCAGTCATATTTCAGTTACCTTGGTTCTGTAGGAAGGAAATGTGGGTTCCCAGGGCTAACTGAGGAGGGCTTAAATCTTCTGGGCATGCTCAGGTTACACGCCTTGCAGTTTTGACTTTGCTATATCTGCAAGACAACTAGATATCCTCTAGTGGATAGAGTAGGGCCAGTCTGAGCTGGTCACATGGTTACAGCTTCATGCAAAATTCTTACAAAGAATAGAAGAGGAAATTAGCACTACCAATTTAGAAATCTTAGTGAAATTTTATTACATAAGTAGATTTTTAATCCTTATTAGTAAATTTTATTCAGCAATGTGTGATCATTTCATGTTGAATACTAGAAAGTGCTTATCGTAGTAATGAAAGATTAGATGAGATTTACCAACTTCTTCCTGAAAACACTGTATATAGTACTAGAGAATAATATAGCTAGAACCTAAAAATATATTTGTTTTGAAGGCATCAAAGAGTCAAAAAAAGCAGAGCAAAAATCACAGGGTCAAGATTTGGAGAAAGACTGAAATAGAGTATTTAACTATTACAGAGATTGGTAAGAGGCTCAAATGGCTTATTATAACCTGATGAGTACAAGCAAACAGAAATTGGAGTGTTCAGTTCAGTCACTCAGTCGTGTCCTACTCTTTGCGACACCATGAACTGCAGCACGCCAGGCCTCCCTGTCCATCACCAACTCCTGGAGTCCACCCAAACCCATGTCCATCAAGTCAGTGATGCCATCCAACCTTCTCATCCTCTGTCATCCTCTTCTTCTCCTGCCCTCAATCTTTCCCAGCATGAGGGTCTTTTCAAATGAGTCAGCTCTTTGCATTGGGTGGCCAAAATATTGGAGTTTCAGCTTCAACGTCAGTCCTTCCAATGAACACCCAGGACTGATCTCCTTTAGGATGGATTGGTTGGCTCTCCCATAGTCCAAGGGACTCTCAAGAGTCTTCTCCAACACCACAGTTCAAAAGCATCAATTCTTCAGTGCTCAGCTTTCTGTATAGTCCAACTCCACATCCATACATGACCACTGGAAAACCACAGCCTTGACTAGATTGACCTTTGTTGGCAAAGTAATGCCTCTGTTTTTGAATATGCTGTCTATATTGGTCATAACTTTCCTTCCAAGGAGTAAGCGTCTTTTAATTTCATGGCTGCAATCACCATCTGCAGTGAATTTGGAGCCCCCCAAAATAGCCACTCTTTCCATTGTTTCCCCATCTATTTGCCATGAAGTGATGGGACCGGATGCCATGATCTTGGTTTTCTGAATGATGAGCTTTAAGCCAACGTTTTTACTCTCCTCTTTCACTTTCATCAAGAGTCTCTTTAGTTCTTTACTTTCTGCCATAAGGGTGGTGTCATCTACATATCTGAGGTTATTGATATTTCTCCCGGCAATCTTGATTCCAGCTTGTGCTTCTTTCAGCCCAGCATTTCTCATGATGTAGTCTGCATATAAGTTAAATAAATTGGATTCTAGATCTCATAAAAGTTGTGGTGGGGGATACTGAGTAAATGCTAACCCTTTTGAGTGTATGTTCACAAGGCTGCATTCTTCAATGAAGGATAAACTGAAAAATATTGCACCATGTATTGACTATAGCTTAGTTTTAAATAATCTTCAGCACTGAAATTGGAATAAGAATGTTCATTAGTAGAAGCAAGTAGAAATCCTCTTTGAAAACTACATTATTGTCCGCAGATGTCAGTTACTTCTAAACATTTTCAAAAGCAATGAATACCTAAGTAAGAAACATATGGCAAACATGGACTTCTAAGGACAATAATACACTTCTCTGACACACTGAAAAATCTACAGCTCTCCTTATGTCTGCAAGAGAAGTGAGGCAACTGGGGAAAGTAAGGCCTCAAAAACTGGAGAAATGAACACGTGAAAAGAAAATTTAAAGTTACTGGTAAAGAAACTGATGACTTGAAATGTCCACAGAAACAGTCAGGAAAACTGTAATTGATACATCGCTGGAGACTGAAGGTGGACAAGGTGAGAAATTAAAAACTCCAGGAGTACTGAGACATCAGAGAGTCCTCAGACTTTGTGAGTTTACTCCCTGGATCTCTACAAGATTCACACATACTTCAAAGCGTTTGTCAGAATACTGAGTCTGAACTCTAGAGCATACATGCCACCACACGTAGAGCTCCAATACTGATGCAAAAAGCCAACTGATTGGAAAAGACCCTGATGCTGGGAAAGATTGAGGTCAGGAGGAGAAGGAAGATGAGATGGTTAGATGGTATTACTTACTCAATGGACATGAATTTGAACAAACTTCAGGAGACAGTGAAGGACAGGGAAGCCTGGAGTGTTGTAGTCATCAGGTTGCAAAGAATCAGACACGACTAAGGAACTGAACAACAAAAATACACAGAAAGCAAGTCAGCCGTGTTTCTGGTTTATTATGGTATACATAAAATGAGTTCATCTCAGTTTTCCTTCAGAGTTGCCTACAGAATGAAACTGATTCTTAACCCAAACTATAAAATGTTCTGTGTGTGTGTTAGTTGCTCAGTTGTGTCTGACTCTTTTCAACCCCAGTGACTGTAGCCCAACAGGCTCCTTTGTCCATGGAATTCTCCAGGCAAGCATATTGGAGTGGGCTGCCATTTCCTTCTCCAGAATGTTCTGATAAGGGATAAATTATGCTTTGCATCAATGAATCAATGACTTACTTCAATGCAGAATGTACCAGCCTGTTGGTATGGTTTCAGAATAATAATTTGATCTGTGACTTGACTTGTACCTTGTTTCAGTGGGTTATTGATGGTTTCAAAAGTTGACATTGGTCATATAGCTGGAACATAGCTACTCTGATCACTGGAAGTAGTGGTAATCAAGACAGACTGAGCTTTCTCATACCAAGACACTCTGCATGAACACAGAGTTGTAGTTTGAGTTCTGCAAATCATTTTGGCATTTGAACACTAGTTAGTTAATATAAGATCAGTGCGGTTTGTGTAATATATAAAATAAGTGCAGTTTGTTTAATAAGTAAAGTTGATACTCATTTCATGGGAAATGGCTAAATTTAAGAAAAATAAGAAAAATTTATGTTGTCACTAAGATGATTATGAGATTGTTCTTTTTCTTTTAAGCCACAGGTTTTTGTTGTTGTTGTTTTATGGCTGGGCTGAGTCTTGGCTGCTGTGCTTGGGCTTTTTCTAGTTGAGGAGAGCAAAGGCTACTCTCTAGGTGGAGTGCACGACCTTCTCATTACAGTCGGTTCTTTTGTTGTAGAGCCCATGCTCTAGGGTGAGTGGGCTCAGTAATTGCATCTCCTAAGCTCTAGAACACAGGTTCAATAGTTGTTGATCATGGGCTTTGTTGCTCAGAGGCATGTAGGATCTTCTGGACTAGGACATGAATGAACCCATGTCTCCTGCATTGGAAGGTGGATTCTTACCCACTGCACCAAAGGGAAGCCCAAATATGGAACTGTCCTTGATTCAGATGGTATGGGGTGTGCATTCTATGACAGAATTTAAAGAAAAAATTATTTATTTTGTGGGGGACAGAGCAGTTCAATTAATGGGATCTTATTTTCCTGACCAGGGATTTATCCCAGGCTCTAGGCAGTGAGAGCATTGAGTCCTAACCAGTGATAACCTGAGAACCTAATCAGTTCTAACCACTGAAAACCTAACCTGAGAACTCCCAACAGAGGAAAAATAAATTTAGAGATCCAATTCCTAGGGAAATAGTTAAATGATTACAATGGAGATACACTGTGAGAATGCTAATTTCTAGCAAAACTGAAAATAAAAACTAATTTGAGATTCCTGAAACTCAATTCCATAAGCCCCAGCCAAGTATCCCCAAGAGATAAAATATTTCCTTCTCAATTTTTAAACAAAGTTGAGACGTGCTGTAAAACAAAAGACCAGTAGCTTTCTGTGGAATATTTATTGTTAGAATTATCCATCAAGACTAATTTTGTGACTCTAGCTAATGGCAAGACATATCTAGGTTAATAAAATATTCACATTTGTGGAGACAAAAACTTCACAGAAAGAATAATTATAACATCTGTAAAATTAAAACAAAAGTGTATTTTACCTTTAAGGAAAGGAGAAATTCAGAATTCTTCTAGAAGTATTGGGAATACAAAGAGTGTGTGACAATCATTTACCATTATCAAATATGCATTGACACAGGTCATAATTGTTGCAGTATTTAAAAGATCTCTAGGATTTACTTGGTGGTCCAGTGGCTAAGAGGTTCCAATGCAGGGGGCCCAGGTTCGATCCCTGGTCAGAGAACTAAAGCCCACGTGCTGAAACTAAGACCTGGCACAATCAAGTAAATACATAATACAAAACATGATTTTGAAAGAGTTCCCTGCTAGGACTCTCCTGACACTCCAGTGGTCACTTCCCCCCATTGCAGTGAGCATGGGTTCAATCCCTGGTTGGGGAACTAAGATCCCACAAATCCCTTGGTGCAGCCATAAATAAATAATCCCATTCCCTTGGCCCCAGGTGTAATATTGCTGAAAGACAGGATAATGTAATGAAAGCATGGATACATTGTTTCCAGTAGACAAAATGAGACTTCAAAACAGTAAATATAGTAGAATAATTTAGAAAAGAGCAGCACAAGGCCAATAATAATTCTCATCCTAGAAAAGTAAAAGCCATGTCCTGATGGCCAAAAACCAGAATTTAAGAGAGGAGACCAAATTTGGTACCATTAGAATTATTTTAGACTATTACAAAAGATAGGGGTCTCTATCATTCCATTAAACTACATAAAAACAACAACACTACAATAGATGAGCTCCCCGTACCACCCCTCTCTTAAAGAGAAAGAACTTTAAAAAGATGATATCACTGAGGCAAAAAATATATATATATATGTGTGTGTATATATATAAACCAAAAAGGTGAAGATTGTTGTAGGAAGGGGACCAAGTTTCTTAACTTTGTACTCCAGCCATTCCACTCCACACCACCATACTCCCCATCTCTCACTACCCTACAGGGGATCCAACTCCATTTGCAAAAACAATGGAAATGAGGAAAACTGTCTGGGCTTGCTTTATTTGAGTCAGATGTGCTCTTCTAGCTAAACTAATTGATGAATGTTCTAAGGGACAATAAAGTTAGGCTGGACAGAAATGATATTGCGATGGTGTTAAACTTAATTAAAAATAAGAAATTTGACAAAAATTTATATACAACAGGCATTTCTCTTACCCGAATATATTATTTGGAGTGGATACAATGTCTTAGTTAAGACTCACTTTTGACACATTTAGGTAAAGGAGTAACATACAATCAGTCCTTTCTTTCATGAAAGTAGGTATCAGTAACCAGACTACAGAGGCTTAAGATAATTAAGACACTGACTACTTGGACTACTTCAGACACAGTCCTATTTCAGCAACACAACTACTATAGATGATTCGATACTCAGTGAATTATCTAGTTACTGTGTTTCATCAATATTGATCACAAAAAGAAAAAAAAATAACTTGTGGGATTCAAGTGGAATAGATTTCAATATACATTTTCAGTTTCAAGAAGTGTACTTGTATACAGACACAATTGTTTGAAAAGATCTAGATTTCTTGCTGTTTATTAGCATTTTATTTATGCTAATAAGTCCAAATGATCTCACAAAATTCATTGGTTCATGCCTGATCAGTTCAGTTCAGTTCACTTGCTCAGTCGTGTCCAACTCTTTGCGACCCCATGAATCGCAGAACACCAGGCCTCCCTGTCCATTACCAACTCTCGGAGTTCAAGCAAATTCATGTCCATCGAGTCAGTGATGCCATCCAGCCATCTCATCCTCTGTTGTCCCCTTCTCCTCCTGCCCCCAATCCCTCTCAGGATCAGTCTTTTCCAGTGAGTCAACTCTTTGCATGAGGTGGCCAAAGTACTGGAGTTTCAGTTTTAGCATCATTCCTCCCAAAGAAATCCCATGGCTGATCTCCTTCAGAATGGACTGGTTGGATCTGCTTGCAGTCCAAGGGACTCTCATGAGTCTTCTCCAACACCACAGTTCAAAAGCATCAATTCTTCGGTGCTCAGCTTTCTTCACAGTCCAACTCTCACATCCATACATGACCACTGAGAAAACCATAGCCTTGACTAGACGGACCTTTGTTGGCAATGTAATGTCTCTGCTTTTGAATATGCTATCTAGGTTGGTCATAACTTTCCTTCCAAGGAGTAAGCGTCTGTTAATTTCATGGCTGCAATCACCATCTGCAGTGATTTTGGAGCCCAAAAAATAAAGTCTGACAGTGTTTCCACTGTCTCCCCATCTATTTCCCATGAAGTGATGGGACCAGATGCCATGATGTTCATTTTCTTTTAAGTGAACTTTTTCACTCTCCTTTTTCACTTTCATCAAGAGACTTTTTAGTTCCTCTTCACTTCTGCCACAAGGGTGGTGTCATCTGCATATCTGAGGTTATTGATATTTCTCCCAGCAATCTTGATTCCAGCTTGTGCTTCTTCCAGCCCAGCGTTTTTCATGATGTACTCTGCATATAAGTTAAATAAGCAGGGTGACAATATACAGCCTTTGACGTACTCATTTTCTATTTGGAACCAGTCTGTTGTTCCATGTCCAGTTCTAACTGTTGCTTCCTGACCTGCATATAGGTTTCTCAAGAGGCAGGTCAGATGGTCTGGTATTCCCATCTCTTTCAGAATTTTCCAGTTTATTGTGATCCACACAGTCAAAGGCTCTGACATAGTCAATAAAACAGAAATAGATGTTTTTCTGGAACTCTCTTGCTTTTTCCATGATCCAGCAGATGTTGGCAATTTGATCTCTGGTTCCTGTGCCTTTCCTAAAAGCAGTTTGAACATCTGGAAGTTCACGGTTCATGTACTGCTGAAGCCTGGCTTGGAGAATTTTGAACATTACTTTACTAGCATCTGAGATGAGTGCAACTGTGCAGTAGTTTGAGCATTCTTTGGCATTGCCTTTCTTTGGGATTGGAATGAAAACTGACCTTTTCAAGTCCTGTGGCCACTGCTGAGTTTTCCAAATTTGCTGACATATTGAGTGCAGCACTTTCACAGCATCATCTTTCAGGATTTGAAACAGATCAACTGGAATTCCATCATCTCCACTAGCTCTGTTCGTAGTGATGCTTTCTAAGGCCCACTTGACTTCACATTCCAGGATGTCTGGCTCTAGGTGAGTTATCATACCATTGTGATTATCTTGGTCGTGAAGATCTTTTTTGGGCTACATAAACATTAAACCACAGCATTTCATCAGTGGCTCCCCTCTTCTGCTACCTCATTCATGTCTCTCTCACATAGCAACTAAAAACTCTTAACTCCAGAGTCTCAAATTTAAGAATGTTATGTGCCATTTCAGTAAATGTTACATGTCATTCCAGTAAACAATGAATGTTGTTCACCATCGAAACAGTGACCACTACAGCTGCCCTCAAGGTGGGTCTCATGGTGTACCCTATGCAGTTAAGGTCCATATCTAACGGATACTTTCAAGCGAGCTCTGCTAACTAAAATTTGTTACTAGTGCAAAGTTCAAGCAGTAAAAAAAAAATTAACGTTTTAGTTGACACCTGAAGAATGTCATTGGCAACCCGTTTCTGTAACGATTGCATCACTACCCATTGCAATCAATGACTTTCAACACCTGCTGAAAGTTGAGGGTGAAGAGCAGAAATAAGGCATTCATGCTGTGGGGGCGGGGGTGAGGTGACTGACAGGATAGGTCTTCAGATACTTAGATATTTTCAGAGGGTTCTATGCACCCAATTCTTGTATCTTTTCATGACAGGGAGAAAAATCTTTTCATGTTGATTTAGAAACATTATCTCATTCCCTCTTTTTACCTTCCCTAAGATTAGAGCTTCAGGTTCTCGAACTCTGCAGAGATCAGTAAAATCTTGTTTGTAGCTGAAAGTGTGATAGTCTTACATTTACTTACGATTCTTTAAAAGACAACACCATTTTTTCTTTCTGTAAAACTAGAGGCTTCACTTGTTTTGTGCCTTAACAGGCTACATACACAATATATTCTAAGCTGAAAAGCTCTCCCTTTATTTATTAAATGATGCAAAATTTTTTCCTGTTATCATTTATAAGTGGCCAAAAAAAAAAAAAGATTTGTAACCAGGGTATTGAATGAAATATTTCTATTTACTTTAGGGCACAACTTGTGTGCTACAATGCTACAAGTCAAAATTCTTAATTGGTTACCTTTTGTGTTAAATGGGAAAAAATAAGTTTATAATATTTTATAATATAAAGGATTAATTATTCTACAGTATTGTCTTTAGAATATACATACCCATGGGATATGGCATAATGGAAAACCATAGAATTCATCTGTCATTTAAACTTGTATAAAATATATAACTAAAATGATTAAAACATGGAAAATGAATAGTTTCCTCAGCTTGAATGCCAAATAGCTTGGGTGTAAACTCCCCAAAAGTTAGGAAAGCAGTATAAATAGACATTAAAACCATTCTTTAAAAAAAAAAAAACAAAAAAAAAAAACTGAGTGTTCCACAAAGTGCTGGCCAGGCAGAGGGAAAACCTCTTCTTTATCCTAGAGCAGTACCTTCTAGTTTCCTGGTGCCAATCCTGAAACTGTCTTGTCTGCAGATTTGGCTGTTATAGACTATAGCCTAGGAGCTATTAGAATTTTATTTACCACTAGAGAAAATCCTCAGGGCATGCTACATCAGAGAAATTAAGTCTAAATTGACTTAAGTTCTGTAGTGTGAAAGCCATTTCTTTTGTTTTGTATTAGCATAGGTTACTTTTTGAACTTTAGAGATTGAAAACTTTCAATATCGTTAGAAATATAAAAATGATTTAAAATTTTTGTTTTCCTTTCTGTATTTTTTAGCATATAAGGTAAATAAATGTTACCTATTTTCTTTCATAACTGCAGTAGAAACCAATAGACAGCAAAATAAACGAGATTGGTTTAGAGTAATAGGCAATGAGCTTAAAGTTTGGATTCTTAAGATGTTGTAGGAACGGGTCCCCTTCCAGGGCCTGAAACTGGGCTCTTGTCTAACACTCGGAAATGAATCATCCAAAGAGACACATATGCTTACAAGCAAGAGATTTTATTGGGAAAGGGCACCCGGGCAGAGAGCAGCAGGGTAAGGGAACCCAGAACAGCTCTGCCATGTGGCTTGCAGTCTCAGGTTTTATGGTGATGGGATTAGTTTCCAGGTTGTCTTTAGCCAATCATTCTAACTCAGAGTCCTTCCTGGTTCAGCCAAGATGGATGACAGAGAGAAGGATCCTGGGAGGTGGTCAGACATGTGGTGTTTCCTTTGGACCTTTCCCAAACTCTTCAGGTTGGTGGAGGCTTATTAGTTCTGTGTTCCTTACCGGGACCTGCTGTCGTATAACAACTCATGCAAATAGTTACTATGGTGCCTGGCCAGGGTGGTTGGTTTCGATCAGTGTGCTTCCCCTAACAAAGGTAACTGGGTAAACTTGTGACTAGCCCTAATAAGAAGTGCATAGTAGAAAATGCCCCCAAAAGGCAAGGTGAGCAATGTAGTAGCTCCAGAGTGAAATTCTCAGTGACATATGATTTTGGCAAGTGAAGCAATTCTGAACTCACATTTTCTCTCCATCTTGAACTTTCAGAAAGAATTACCCCAAACTAAGAGTTGGATACATTCTTTATCTGGACCACTGCAGTGTGAGTGAGTGAAGAAAACACACAAAATAGTGCTGCTCCCTCCTTAAACTTAGAAATAAGCTCTGTAGTCATTCACTAGTGGCCTCTTGCCCTGAATGGCTAGGCCTGTTTCACCCACTGTAATTTTGTCAAAATCTCATGATCAGTTTAGCTGATCCTTCATTCAGGTCTCCATAAGACTAAAATGACTTTCATCAGTACAAGTCACTACCTAAACAACTAACATAAAAAATGAAGTATTTTTTCAGACCTTCAGATTAAATTACAAATAATAACAAATTTTTTTCTGATGTTATTTGTTAGTGGCAAAAAAAAGGTCAGATTCGTAAGGAAGGTATTGAACAAGCTATTTCTGTTTGCCTTAGAAGAATGTGTGTATAGTGCATTTCTACACAGGATGACTATATTTAGAGAACAAGAATAAGGGGAGAACAACAGCAAATGTTTGTGAAACAGTTTCTTCTAGTGATGTCCATCGTCTTGATGACTGTAGGACTAGCACATTTGGGGTCCAACCTAAAAAAACCTAGGCAGTTGTTGGTATAACAGTGAGTCTGGTTAAAGTATATTTTACATCCATGTTGGTAAATAAACATCAGTGTACAAACTAAGGTTAGAAAAAAATAAGGAGTAAAGTTCAGTGATATACAGGAAAGGTATGGTCATACAGATGGCAAATGCAGTTTTCTTTGTTAAGTTATCTCATAAGGAGTGCTTCGAGGCTGAAGGCAAATGGCCTTGGAGTTCTTCTCAATCAACCTATTTTCCCATAGACAAAACCAGAAACTGAATCCATAGCAATAGATATCTCCTTTGCCATGTTTTCATTTCTAGTGCCTAGACTGTTGTGGCCAAGAATGGAAAAAATAGACTCTAGATAAGCCAGCCAAAGCGCAAGGTAGAAAACAGAAGTTTCAATGTGGAATGTCATTCTGCCTGCAATCCTGAAAGGCTTAAGTGGACCAGTTTTCAAGAGGGCTCAAGAATTATGTGACAGTGTTAGTTTCTTTCTTAAATTATATGTCTTGAAGCTCAGTATCTTACATACACATGCTTTGTCTTTTGCACACTGCTGTTGTATCTAGTAGGTCTCCCTTAAGCTTAAAGGTCTGCAGAGTTCAACTGGAACACATTAGTCATCAAGGAATAAAATATGCTGAGTAAAAGGGATGCACACTTACAGCATTCCTATGACCTGGAACATGACTAATATAGCATGTCCAGATGCATCACTTATGCTGGTTTTAGTAAGTATTTATTTACATGGCTTTGGTGGTTCTTATGGGTGGAACACAGGTTTCTCCAGCTGTGGTGCATAGACTGTGTATCCCTGAGATATGAAATCTTAGTTCTCAGACCAGGAATGGAACCTGTGTCCCCTGCATTGAAAGATGCATTTTTACCCACTGTACCACCAGAGATGTACATTAATAAAAACTCTCTAAACATCAGTTTCCTTATTATCAAGATTTTGCCTTACTTTCAGTTCAGTCCCCAGCTAAAGTAGAGGCTGCAATCTTACTCTTGGTTGTGCATCAAAACTGAGAAACCTGAGCTCAGGAAACCCAAATTATTATAAGGCACAGTAGGAAAACTCGTTTTCTTGCCCAGAAAAACTCAATCTTTATAGACAGAAAAAGAACCTCTTTCCCCAGAAATACTATTCCTAACTTCTAAACTTCCTGTTCTAGAAAAAGTACTAAAATGGGCTAAAAACAAAAGTTAGGAACTGTATTACTATTCAAGTAATTGTATTCCTGTCCAGAATTCTGCAGCGTATTAACAACAATCATAGGCTAAAAGTTGCTTCTCAGAGGCTCAGGTTCAAGAAACAAAGACGTGAGGCAGTCCTAAGATGGTGGAGGAATAGTACGGGGAGACTCTTTCTCCCCTATAAATTCATCAAAAGAACATTTGAACGCTGAGCAAATTCCACAAAACAACTTCTAAACACTGGCAGAGGACATCAGGCACTCAGAAAGGCAGCCCATTCATTATCTTTGAAAGGAGGTAGTACAAATTATAAAAGATAAAAAGAGAGACAAAGAGTTAGAGACAGATACCTGTCCCGGGAAGGGAGTCTTAAAAGAGGAGAAGGTTCCAAACACCAGGAAACCCTCTCACTAGCAGGTCTGTGGGGAGTTTTGGAATCTCAGAGGGCAACATAACAAGGAGGAAAAATAAATAACACCCACAGATTATGTGCCTAATGGCAACTCCCAGCAGAGAACTAGCCCAGACGCTCGCATCCGCCACCAGCAAGCGGGGGCTGAACAGGGAGGCATGGGCTGCATTGTTTAGGGTAAGGAACCGGTCCAAATGCCCTGAGGGCAATGTGAGGGAGGTAACATGAGATAGCAACCCAAAGCAGGAGATAGCCAGAGAAGAGGGAAAAAAAAAAGAGAGAGACAGAACTATCCCGCGAAAAGCCCTAACCTAAGGCACTGCCAGGCCCGCTCACAGAACAAAGGACTGAGCGAATACCAGATAAGAACTAGCAGGCTGTGGACCGGCCCATCTGCTGCTGGAGACAAGCAGGCGGTGGGCAGCCAGAGCCAGAAAGGGGCAAACAAGGCCCCAGAGAGGCATCCTCTACCAAACTACAAGCAGACTTCATTGCTAACCAAGACTTCCTGGGATCCTGGATGGCTGACATCCACAAGAGGGTCGCAGCCAGAGATCAGCTCCCCAGAAGAGACACATGGCAGCCCTGAGACAGCGTGCCCACTGCCACCTAGGAAAACAATAGCTGAGACCCAGGAGGCGATAAGATGCACCCACCAACCTGTGGAGAGTGCACTCGCCAAGCACCCGGTCACCTGAGCTGCTTGGAGTGGGATGGACACAAAATGCAGGTCCAACTGAGTTACTGCCTTCATTTTTTTTAATTGAAAAAAAATTTTTTTTTTATTTTAGGCCCTCTACTACTCCTTTAATTTTCATTTTTTTTAACCTACTATTACCTTCCAAACAAAAAAGACCCTATTTTTAAAGCAAACTTTGTATATATATTTTATGATTTTTGTGACTTTTTTTTTAATATGGTATTTTTGAGAGTCTAATCTCTACTCTAGAGTTTTAATGTTTGCTTTTTGGTATTTGTTACCAATTTTGTACATATAAGAATCCAGTCTTCAGTACCCAATTTTACTTGGGAGTGTGATTACTGGCTTGATTACTCTCTCTCCCTTTTGACTCTCCTTTTCCTCCCCCAGGTCACGTGTATCTCCTCCCTCCCCTTCTCTTCTCTACCCAACTCTGTGAATCTGTGTGTGTTCTGGGCTGTGGAGAACACTTAGGGAACTGATCATTGCCTAGATCTCTCTCTCTTTTGATTCCTCCTTTTCTCCTCCTGTTCACCTCTGTCTCCTTCCTCCCTCGTCTCTTCTCTGTGTAACTCCATGAACATCTCTGAGGGATTCAGACTGTGGAAAGCATACAGAGAATTGATTAGAGCTAACTTGCTCACTCCCTTTTTGATTCCTCCTCTTCTCCTCCTGGTCACCACTATCTCCCTCCTCCCTCTTCTCTTCTCTCTGGGTGTCCCTCACTGTGAAGAATCTTACCACCATTAACCTAGATGTTTTAGCATTGGTGCTGTAGGGATGGAGAAGTCTTGAGACTACTGTAAGAATAAGACTGAAAACCAGAGGCAGGAGGCTTAAGCCCAAAACCTGAGAACACCAGAGAACTCCTGACTCCAGAAACATTAATAAGAGATCATCCAAAAGCACCCATGTATACACTGAAACCAAGCTTCACCCAAGAGCCAACAAGTTCTAGAGGAAGACATACCATGCTAATTCTCCAAAAATGCAGGAACATAGCCCTGAGCTTCAATATAGAGGCTGCCCAAAGTCACACCAAACCCAGAGACATCTCAAAACTCATTACTGGACACTTCACTGCACTGCAGATGGAAGAAATCCAGCTCCACCCACCAGAACACCGATGCAAGCTCCCCTAACTAGAAACTTTGACAAGCCGCTGGTCCAACCCCACCCACAGGGAGGAACCTTCACAATAAAGAGGAACCACAAACTGCCACCCTACAGAAAGGCCACCCCAAACACAGCAATCTAAACAAGATGAAAAAGCAGAGAAATACTCAGCAGGTAAAGGAACATGATAAATGCCCACCAAACCAAACCAAAGAGGAGGAGATAGGGAGTCTACCTGAAAAAGAATTCAGAATAATGATTGTAAAAATGATCCAAAATCTTGAAAACAAAATGCAGTTATAAATACCCTGGAGACAAGGATTGAGAAGATGTGAGAAATGTTTAAAAAGGACCTAGAAGAAATAAAAAAGAGTCAATAATGCATAATGCAATAACTGAGATCAAAAGCACTCTGGAGGGAAGCAACAGTAGAATAACGGAGGCAGAAGATAGGATAAGTGAGGTAGAAGATAGAATGGTAGACATAAATGAAGCAGAGAGGAAAAAAGAATTAAAAGAAATGAGGACAACCTCAGGGACCTCAGGGACAATGTTAAATGCCCCAACATTCGAATCACAGGAGTCCCAGAAGAAGAAGACAAACAGAAAGGCCATGAGAAAACACTTGAAGAGATAATAGTGGAAAACTTCCCTAAAATGGGGATGGAAATAATCACCTAAATCCAAGAAACCCAGAGAGTCTCAAACAGGATAAACCCAAGGCGAAACACCCCAAGACACATATTAATCAAATTAACAAAGATCAAGCACAAAGAACAAATATTATAAACAGCAAGGGAAAAGCAACAAATAACACACAAGGAGATTCCCATAAGGATGACAGCTGATCTTTCAATATAATCTCTTCAGGCCAGAAGGGAATAGCAGAATATACTTAAAGTGATGAAAGAGAAAAACCTACAACCCAGATTACTGTACCCAGCAAGGATGTCATTCAAATATGAAGGAGAAATCAAAAGCTTTACAGACAAGTAAAAGCTGAGAGAATTCAGCACTAACAAACCAGCTCTCCAACAAATGCTAAAGGATCTTCTTTAGACAGCAAACACAGAAAGGCTGTATAAACTCGAACCCCAAACAACAAAGTAAATGGCAATAGGTCATACTTATCAATATTTACCTTAAATGTAATGGGATGAATGCCCCAACCAAAAGACAAAGACTGGCTGAATGGATACAAAAATAAGACTCCTATATATGCTGTCTACAAGAGACCCACCTCGAAACAAGGGACACATACAGACTGAAAGTGAAGGGCTAGAAAAAGATATTCCATGCAAACAGAGATCAAAAGCAAGCAGGAATAGCAATACTCATATCAGATAAAATAGATTTTAAAATAAAGGCTGTGGAAAGAGATAAGGCGGCACTATATAATGATCAAAGGATTAATTCAAGAAGGTATAACAATTATAAATATATATGCACCCAACATAGGAGAACTTCAATAGGTAAGACAAATGCTAACAAGTATGAAAGGGTAAGTTAACAATAACACAATAATAGTGGGAGACTTTAATACCCCACTCACACTTATGGATAGATCAACTAAACAGAAAATTAACAAGGAAACACAAAGTTTAAATTATATAATAGACCAGTTAGACATAATTGATATCTATAGGACATTGCACCCCAAAATAATTGCCGGGAGCCAGCATGGGAGTCCCCACCCATAACAAGGTTATGTGGGAGAGTTCTGGTGGGCAAGGCGAGCCAGAACTTGAGGGGTGCCCCTCTAGGCCTGCCTGAGCGTCTACCCCAAAACCAGAGTCTGCCTGTGCTCTCACCTACACCTCTGACTTTATGGAGGGCTGTCCCCCTCCACCATCTCCCTCTCTGAAAGAGTTAACTTACAGCTCCAGTTAATAAAGTTCCTGGGCTTGACAAGAGTGTTTTACTTCACAAACCCCTCAGATGGCTCTCTAACTTGCCTGACAGGTTTACCCGGACTCCTACAGCTATGCATACGATTGTTTAGTCTCCCAGCCAGCAAGAGGCCTGGGGAGCTTAAGATATTCCAATGGTATAGAGCCTCTAAGAGAGTTAGAAATTGTCAGAATAGAACTAGTAGAAGATTTCATTGTTGAGCCAGTGCTTCTGACAAGTTTCCACATGCCCTGTATTGTATCCTTGGAAGTGTATTAATTAATATAGTTGGTATGTAGAAAAAATAAGTAGTGGCCTTGGTGTTAACAGCTTTAGACCCTTAAGGTAATAAATTCTTTCCTTTGTTGTAAACCCACTGCACCTCTGCCCTGGAGGAATGCAACTTCATCTAACACCTTCGGAGGATGGCGCCAAACTTTAAAATAATTACTCTTAGAGAAAATATGGTTGACAAACCTTTATCAGAGTCATAAAATATTAACAGGCCTTCTGGCCAGAAGATGATGTAAATCACCTAAACCATTTGTATATGATAAATTTACAGAAAAGAAAGCCTGGTCTCAATAAGGATCAAAAACTGCTAACTTTGCATGATTTCACACCCCCTATTATCCTCTATGTGCAACTTCAGGTATAAAAGCCCCTGTTGAAAATAAAGCTATGGGCCTTGCTCACTGAAGCTTGGTCTCCCCGTATTGTTCTTTCTTGTTTCCTTTTCTCTTCTGTTCTTCCTTCATGCCAAAATAATTTGGAGCGCGGAGGTCCTCTGCAACCACTTATTTGCCTGGGCTTCTAAGACCCACTCGAGAAGGTGCCTAAGGTGGGGCACCTTCTGCTATTCGAGAGGGCAACTGCGGCCTCCACGGTCAGAGCAAGTTTGGTGTCACAAATTTTATTGATTTCCCACATAAACCAGTTATTACTGGGCACCTAAAAAATCTCTCTGCCTTTGCTATCCCTTAATCGCCAACACCGTCATCCTGAGGGAATCCCTGGATCCAACCGGGGCTGGACCCCGGCAAACAATGAATTTCACCTTTTTTCTCAAGTGCACATAGGATCTTCTCCAGGATGAATCACATCCTGGGCCATAAATCTAGCCTTGATAAATTCAAAACAATTGAAATCATTCCAAGCATCTTTTCTGACCACAAGGCAGTAAGATTAGATGTCAATTACAGGGAAAAAAACTATTAAAAATGTCCAACATACTGAGGTTGAACAACACGCTTCTGAATAACCAAAAATCACAGAAGAAATAAAAAAAGAAATCAAAATATGTATAGAAATGAATGAAAATGAAAACACAGCAAACCAAAACCTATGGGACACTGTAAAATCAGTGCTAAGGGGAAGGTTTATAGCAATACAGGCTTACCTCAAGAAACAAGAAAAAAGTCAAATAAATAACCTAACTCTACACCTAAAGCAACTAGAAAAGGAAGAAATGAAGAACCCCAGGGTTAGTAGAAGAAAGGAAATCTTAAAAATTAAGGCAGAAATAAAGTACAAGAAACATGAGAGACCATAACAAAAATCAACAAAGCCCAAAGCTGGTTCTTTGAGAAGATAAAATTGACAAA
>CADEAB010000270.1:321408-520757 GCA_902825105.1 Syncerus caffer | reverse complement strand
GATCCATAAAAGGACTGGTCACTGGCATGGTCAGCCATTCTACTGTTTTAATTTTACTTATGGCAGGCATGAAAAAATCTAATTAGATGAAACTTCCACTAAACATTTTTTAAAATCAAACTTTTCCCGTAGTAACATATACCCAAGACTTGCCTAGCTTAGAATTAAGAGGAACTGCTATATTTACTTGCATTAACCTTCAAGAGTGCTTTGAAAATATATGGACGTATTCATACATGTAATCTTATCCTGACCGAAATGGCTTATTTATAGACTATAAATGCCTATCCAGATAGAATGAGCAAGTACAAAGTTAAATTAGTATAGTTTGCCACATCAGAAGGGAATTCTGCTCTAAGGTATTTTTCTCCCCAATCTCCAAACATTAAGTCCAATACAAGTTACTGCTCAAGTTTTCTTACTTTGTAATATTTATAAATTAACAATTCCTGTTAAATAAGTTGTATCACATCTGTGTGCCAAGGTGTTATCTTAGCCCAAATTTAGTGAATTTACTCCATGAACACAACTGAAAACTTGAGCATTACTGAGCCAACAGGACATCAAAATAATAAGCTGTCTATAAACTTAAAATCATAGTACATTAACAAACAAATGATCCTCAATCACAAAATTATAAATGCAGTTTGGGGTGGAAACAAGCAGAGGGGAGTTAATCCAAACTACAGCAATTAAGTTTTCCAACCAATGGAATTGTTGGTTGTTCTTTTTCCTTCTTTTGGCTTTAAGCTCCCTTGAATTTTCAGAATCACTGTGGGTAATGCACTATAAGATCTCCTTTATACACAAAAAAATCTGGCAAAGTTACATGTGGTTTCCATTGTAGCTTTTTTAAAGTGACTTGGCTGCAGAGCAGATTCAGTTGCCCCACCAGTCAACCCCCTGAGAGCTGTAATTTCCTCCATATCCTTCACTACTGTAGAATCCTCCATAGCCACCTATCAAGAAATGTTAAAAAAAAAAAAAATTAGGTCAGCCATATTTTCTTTTTCTGTTTTTTTTTTAGTATAAAGCCGAATATATATAAGCCTAATAAAAAAGCCTAATAAGCCTAATAAGAAACATTATTTGGTTGTGTTCTTCACAAATAAAATTTATCAAATTATGCTTTGAAAAAGGGGGGAAGCCCTTGCAAAAATATAAAAGGGGGAAAATTCTACTACCTCCACCAAATCCTCTGCTGCTGCCATGACCACCTCCACCACTGCGGCTGCTGCCTGCACGACCACTACTACAGCTGGAACTGCCAGAACTGCTACTTTGTCGATAATCACGGGCACCAAAGCCTCCACTGAATCTATATTACAAGGAAAAAGATATGATGGTTTTTTAAGAACCTAACTGAAATAAAACAACAATTTCCATGCAAAAATTCCCAATCCTCAACTTCAACTCATTTTCATGTGGCTTCTTCTTCCACATTATCCTTTAACATTTACTTACATTATCCTTTCACATTAACATTTACTCCACATTATCCTTTCTGAAAATGTCACTTGTACAGTAATGCCAGTGTTTTTAGTTAACCCTGGACAAAATTCCTTTCCCAAATGATATTAAGAACAAAGGGTTTAAAACAATCCATACCTCTTAGAACGGCCACGATTGCTACTCTTATAGTGGTGTTCATAAGCCATGTTTTCAAACCAAGATGGCACTTTTTGTTTGGCTTCAACAAGAAGATCCAACAAATCTTTTGAGATATTTATATTTCTTTCATTGAAAAATGAGGTGGCAAGACCTACAAGAATCCAAAAAAAGTAAATGAGGTCTAGAACATTGATCAGAAAACAAAAATATAAACAATATGCAATATTAAACTGTCTGACATCCTATGTCAACTTTCCCTTGAAAACAGGTTATAGGATTTAAAATTCTGTGTCAAACCATCAAGCAACCACTATACCAAGGTTTCCTACACGTCCTGTACGGCCAATCCGATGTACATATTCCTCAATATCACTTGGCAAATCAAAATTGATGACATGTTTCACATTTGAAATGTCTAGTCCTCTTGCTGCCACCTAAAAAAGTAATTTTTGTTAAAATAAGGCAGTATTCAAAGATGGGTAATTGAAAAAGAAAAACAAAAAAAACAAGAGAGCAGAAAATATACGCACAGCAGTAGCCACTAGAATTGGACTTTTTCCTGAGCGGAACTGATGAAGAGCTGCTTCTCTATCTCTCTGTGATCGGTCTCCATGGATACTTGTACAAGCATATCCTTCATGGTATAAGAAATCCTCCAAAGAATCAGCCCCCTTTTTGGTCTCCACAAAAACTAAAGTCAGTGAATCTGTCCCTGAAAAATTATTGATAAAAGGTTTTCTTTACTAATAGTAACTCTGCATCATTGCTTGATCTAAATATTAGTTACTTCTCTTTGCACTCACAAAGAATGCACATGGAGATAATAAAAAAGCAGGTTTACTTCCATGGTCAGAAAGGTGAGTAAACACAGGATACAGGCTAAAGGTATTTTAATAGTCTCTTTATTCCTAGCAATGTAATTACTCAAAATTTTACCTGTTGCATTTAAGAGATCAAGCAGAAATGACCGTTTGTCTGCCTCTTCCACCCAAACTACTTTTTGTGTGATGTTCTCAGAGGTAGAGCCAACTCTACCTACAGCCAGAAAGATATATTCATCCAAGAAATCACGAGCAAGCATCTGAAAGAGGGAAGAAAGTCTATTTTTTTCCTATTTTAACTAACATTAACTGAAAATAACATCTACACAAATGTTCTTTTTTTTAAAAAAAGCAACTACCTGAATTTCCTCAGGAAAAGTAGCACTAAACATCATGGTAAGGCGAACACCCTTTGGTGGCATAGTGTCTTGTTCAACTATACGACGTATCTGAGGTTCAAATCCCATATCCAGCATCCTATCAGCTTCATCCAATACCAAGTATCTGTTATTAAAAAGACAGTTTAGAATTTGATGAGAAACTTAATTATTGTTGTCTCTATACTGAATTACGCTTATTCATCATAATATTTGAGTTTCAAATTTCACTATGTAAACCACATACAGATCACATAGCCAAATTAGCTGTTATTTGCTACAATGAACCAAGCAAATTAGCTATACTTTACAAAATACTACAATATTGATGACTACTAATATACAAAGTGGAGAAGGCAATGGCACCCCACTCCAGTACTCTTGCCTGGAAAATCCCATGGATGGAGAGACCTGGCGGGCTGCAGTCCATGAGGTTGCTAGGAGTCAGACACGACTAGTGACTTCACTTTCACTTTTCATTTAAGTAATTATATAAAAATCAACTTACTTGCAGAAATCTAACCCAATCCTTCCTCTTTCCATCATATCCACCAGGCGTCCTGGAGTGGCCACTAACAAGTGACATCCACGTTCTAAGTCTCGAATTTGTTGACCAATATCAGCACCACCGTATACCACACAAGGAAGAACTCGAGACCGGTATGAAAACTACAAGCAATAATTTATTAGATGGTCATAAAAATTACACTAGAATCTATTAAAAAGTCAAATATCAGCAAATTGCATACTTACTTTCCTGGCTTCCTCATAGATCTGTACAGCCAACTCTCTTGTTGGGGCTAAAACCAAGGAGATTGGATACTGTTTACGGCGTCCATACCTTCCACTTTCCTAAGAATTAAATACAATTTATAATTAAGCTCAAAGATTCAAATCTTTTTCTATTCATTTCTAAAGTTTGTGACAACAAAATACCCTCTGTAATTTAGGAACTACATTTGAAAATGAACTTTTATTGAGTTAACCGACTAAAGAAAGAAAGTATATTTATTTCAAAGAAAAGTTCCAACAGATGATTACAAAAATTGTTCTAAGCAAAAGCTTTTTGTTTTATAAGTGAATCCCTACCTTCACAGCTTTCAAAGCCTCGCCTGGACCATCTGTATAAATCTGACTCAAGATGGGCAAAAGAAATGCTGCAGTTTTCCCAGACCCTGTTAAAAAAATAATAGCTTATTAAGTTTGAATAATAAAAAATGTATTCTAAATACCCATTTAGTGAGAAAGATTTCTTTTTTTACTTAATGCTTAATTATGTGACAAATGTATTTATATAACTAAGTGAAGAATGCTGGATGATTTGTGATCCATTATAACAGATCAACATATACTTCTTTGCAATAATATACAGAAGAACACAACTATTTTTCCTTTTAAATTGGCATCAACATCTACTTCAAAATTTTTTTGTTATTCTGTAATTGGTAGAATATCAACAAACTTTCTGAAGATGAAGACTCTACTAACAAAGGATGTTGTAGATCATTCTCTCACTTTGCAAAATAAAAGCCATGGGTACTAACTGCTGCAAGAAAGCATTATTTTAAAAAACAAGTGTTGGTCTTGTCCCAAAGGCCAGTTACATAAAAAAGAAGTGATCTACTGCTTAAAAAAAAAAAAGTATAAAAAATGACAAATGATTTAAATTTAAAATATTTACAAACACATACCCATACAAAAAGTTCACTACATAACCAAAGTTAAGATTTGCACTCTTTTACCTATGCCAAATTCTGATACAGGACAAAACAGTACTACAGCCCTCTCAGTCCCAAACTCATAAAACACTAAAGGATGAGAGGCACCTTTTCCTTTCTCAAAATCACAGGTTCTTCCCTGACTATACATTTACTATCCCAATTATATTGCTAACTTTCCCTTCACTGACTCCATAATTTTCCCCTGCTGTGTACTCAGTTGAAAGTCAGCAATATCAACTGGCTGACAATATTGTTATAGCCTTCTCTAAGATGCCCTGATAAAAACACTAGTTTTATCCAAAAGATTGAAAGACATAAGAGATATGCCCAGCTAATACTTACCTAACTATAAAATCAAGTTAAATATAGGACACAGGCCTCTCTAATGTACTGTTTTTACAAAGCTAGTCCAGGTATTCTTCATTAATGAACTTACCTGTCTGGGCACAGGCCATCAGGTCCCTTTTTCCTTTAATAATGGGAATGGCATGTTTTTGCACTGGAGTAGGACGTGTATAACGAGTAAGCTCAATGTTTCCCATAATAATTTCTCCCATTGCAACATCGCTGAACTGTTAATAAAATTTAACCAGATCGATCAAATAAATATACAAACTAGACAGAAATGCCTTAATGTTCTGCAGCAATTTGTTTTATATTAACAGAATGGAAATAACTAGCTAAATGTCTGTCTGTGATTAAATGTACAGCTGCTTTGGATTTTAGGTGCAAGTATCCAGTTACTTGTAAGAAAACCGACTTCTGAAAGTCTAATCTACAACAAAGTAGCTCTGAGGTTTTCTGTATATTTGACATGTTTCCTATTTTAGTATTCCTCAAAATGGTGACATTAGTCACCAGTCTCTCCTTTCTCATAACCCAGAGAAAGGCGAGTCTCAGTCTCTCCTTTCTCAAAACCCAATGAAATTTTCAGCAGTAATTGTAAACAACAGTTAAAAAGTCAAATAAAATACTTACACTTTCAATGTGTGGAGGACAGTTATTGCCGGTTATCTCTACTGGTATATCATCATATTTCTCAAAGTTAATCCCAGTATTTCCTCCAGAAAAGAGCTCCCTGAAATGAAATGATTGTTTTATGTACGACGCAAGATGGCAAGTTACCTATCAACATAAATAACAAAATCTTACTGCTCCAAGCGTTCACTTGGTGGAAGTGGTTTTGACCAGTCATCATCATCTGAACTGTCACACCAACGACTGTGTCCACTACGCTCAAATCTGCCAAAGCCAGTTCTGTCACCACGACTGCCAATACCTTCACAGTCATTTTGCCCACGATCATCAAATCTAAACAGCACAAGCAAATAAATTACAGAGTATGTCATTTAGCCCATATCATATTATCACCTGTCCAAAAACATAGCTGTATATTATTAATTCAATTACTGGTCACAAGTAACTTTCAAAGATGTCAGTAACTCAATATTGGGTAACTCATTTGTAGAATAAGATCTTCCAATTTGGCTGTGGTTATCTGTAATTTATACATATTTAATTGAAAAACAAAACCATAACATTAATGTCAAGAAATATTTGGATATATATATATATATATCAAGCAGCATACTCTTACTACTTTAATTCCTGTTAAACAGACTAAAACTAATAAAGACCTTTTAGAGTTAAAAACAAATAACCAATATTTTGCTTAAAATCTAATCTATAGGGTGACCTCCCTGGTGGTTCAGAGATTAAGATTCTGTGTTTCCACTGCAGGGGACATGCTTTTGATCCTAATATGCAGCATGGCAAAGCACAGAGGGGAGGGAAACCTACTAATCTATAATGGAAGAATAGTCTGCTAATGAAAAACAACATAATTAAATGTCATGGAAAGTACAATGAGGACACATCAAATTAAGAGCTGATTCCTGAAATTCTATATTACACACTTACAAGATGACAATAATTTACCTTCCCCTTGATCCACTTCCTCGATCCCTGAAGTAACTGGGTCTTCCTCTTGAATCTCGAGATCCAAAACTGCTGTAGGCATCCTTTTCTTTACTACAACTCCACCCTGAACTGCCTTTACCATAAAATCCTTCCAAAAAAGGTAAGAGTTAGAAAATGTGACTTTTACAAGTTTCCTGTCTTTTTAAAGACAGAGTTGTCCTTTGTCTTATCCTTGTGACTTACACCAAAGGGCACTGAAATTACTATAAAACACTGGAAAAGAGAATCAAGGTTGAGAAGTGTTTTCACTAGCAAACAGAATTTTCCTATCTTAAATCCTCTTTTCCATTAAAAAATTACAATAAGCAAAAAAAAAAACAAAAAAACAAACACCTCACAGAAAAACAACAATCACCGAATTAATACCACCCCTGAGAAGATAATAGCTGTGAAAATATGCCAGTGAAAGTTTGGGCTCAAAGCTGGTTAAAAGGAATAAGAAATTCACATGATATAAAATTACACAAATGTTTCTAAAGAACTACTAATTTTTGAAAACACAAAAGCACAGAAGAAAAATGTGTACACATTCCCAAAGTGACCTCATTCTTGCAGCTTTAATTTTCAAAGCAGAAAAAGTTGAATAACCACTTACCTTTAGATGCTTCCCTATTCCTTAAGTGAGGAGGTATATAGCGCCCTTCTATAAGAGAAAATGTAAAATTAAAAATTGATCACATTTCCCAGACATAGCTGGTCCTAGGGATTTTCCTGTTGATCAAGTAAGATTCTGTGTTCCCACTGTAGATCGTACATAGGTTAGCTTCCTGGAAACCAAGATCTCACATGACTTGTGGCATGCCAAATCAAACAAAAAACAACTCATCCTAGAAAACACTTTTATAACAGCTATTCTTTGAATTTAATTAAGGAAAAACCTTCTAAAACTAAACATATTTCAACAGCTACCAGTATATAATTATTCTGAAAGAGAAAATTGTCACATGAAATGCAAGCTTTAACAAATATAACCATTACTATACACAATAGAACAGGCTACTAGGAAAGATGGTATATATGCCCTAAGTCTGTTTTTTTTTGTGTTTTTTTTGTGTGTGTGTGGCAGGTATGTTTTAATTCATATTATCATAGAAAATAAAGTCATATTATAAATTCTTGGCTATATGAAACTTTCAGTATTTTATTCATTTTCATAGTTTTACAGTATTAGTAAAAATAATGACCATTATAAGTAAGTATAAAATGGAAGCTGATGAAAAAATAATCCCAAGTCTTCCTTGACTCCCACCCTCCCACCAAAAAACTAGCTAGTATATGGCAAATATCCTTTTCACATATTATCTTTAGGCATATATTCACTTTGTAGTGGTGGATGGTTTAGTCGCTAAGTTGTGTCTGACTCTTGTGATCCCACGGACTGTAGCCTGCCAGGCTCCTCTGTCCATGGTGTTTTCCAGGCAAGATTACTGGAGTGGGTTGCCATTTCCTTCTCCACCTAAGTCTGTTAACAAATTTCAACTCAGCTGTTTCTGTTTTGGCGTAACAAACATTAAACAATGTAAACAATGAGAACTGGAAAGGAAAGATGATTTTAAGGAGGAACTGACAGGAAACCCAAATTAAAACTAAATCTCTAACTTTAATTGAGATTAAGTACTTTAAAACTGGTGATAGAATTAAATCTTTTAAAAATTCATATAGTGACAAACAACGTATAAATTAACCAGACTTGAAGAGGCTTTTCAGAGTGCACCAACTGCTCTCTTGGAAATCAAGGTACAAGCTGAGACATGCTGTCACAAACTTACTGTCCCTATCCGCTTAACAGTGATATTAACTTAACAAGCAGCAAATAAAAACATAGTAGAAACACTACTCTTTTCCTAAGATTTAACTTTTCAAATAACTTTTAATAATATGGTTAATATTTCATTAATAACATGGTTAATATTTAAAGTTCTAATTACCACCTGCTGCTGCACCTGCTGCTGCTAAGTCCTGTCAGTCATGTCTGACTCTGTATGACCAGACCCCATAGATGGCAGACCACCAGGCTCCCCCATCCCTGGGATTCTCCAGGCAAGAGCACTGGAGTGGGTTGCCATTTCCTTCCCCAAGGCATGAAAGTGCAAAGTGAAAATGAAGTCACTCAGTCATGTCCAACTCTTCGGGACCCCATGGACTGCAGCCTACCAGGCTCCTCCGTTCATGGGGTTTTCCAGGCCAGAGTACTGGAGTTGGTTGCCATTGACTTCTCCAAATTACTGCCTAAGAATCAGTAAAGCCAGGTTCTGTCAGAAAGACTCAGTTTCTTCCTGGGAAATGAGCAACAGCCACAACACACAATTGCACAGGTTCCCATTATTAGGTTTAACAGTTCAAATTCAGGTCAATTAAAAAGAAGATCAACATATTCTTACCTCCATGTCTGACAAGGATTCATACTGGGTATTAAGAGGTTTTCTAAAAGTGTGAATACTAACTTTCTTTGGAATCATTAAAAGTTTACACTGGAAAAGAACCAACTAGTCTTTTATTATCCAAACATGCCAAATTACTTTATAAATTTATATGGTCACAGAACGGTTTTTGAATTTAAAATTAGTAAGTATAATGATATATTAACAGATTCTAAATAAACAAAAATTTTACTTACTGCTAGCTGTACTTCCTCCTCCACTCTGATTATTATCAGAGTTCAGGTTTAGATCAGCCAACTAGAACAGAGATATTAATAGTTCTCATACTGAAAAAAGGAAAAATCAAACACAGACAGCATTATAAAAGACAAATTACAAGTCCTAAATTCCAGTCATACACACTGTCATTACAAGCTCTTATTTTTAACACCCTGTAGAAGTCTACAAATTATGGCAAAGGCAAAAAGTAGAAGTTGCATGCCAAGAAGTACGAAGTACAGACAGTTCAAATACATTCATCCAAAACAAGTTTTCCCCCAAGTAATTCTACATAGTAAAATCTCCTCAGTCACCAAAAGTTAGTCTCAAAGTCACTTGTTTTGTGGGCAAGCTGAAGATTCCTTAATTTCCTTATTCATTAAATACTATATAACTTAAAAACAACTAAAGAAAAATGTATATTGGAGTATGGTGTATAAGTTTTCAATTCAAGAAATCTGTAAGCAGCAACAGCAACTTAAAAATGTTTTAAACTTTATATTGCAGCAGTGTGCAACTTTTTAATTCAAATAAATTCATAAGTAGCAGCAGTACCACCCATCACTTGGTGTGCAATGTGACATTTATTATCGTTACCATTTAATGTTTACCACACTGTGAAGGCAGTATTTATTACCTGCCATTTAATGATAAATGCAAAGAGACTGGCCAAATGACATTAAAAGTTTATACAAGACAGGCACCTTTAATTTCACTTCATTCAGTTCAGTCACTCAGTCGTGTCCGACTCTCTGCGACCCCATGAATCGCAGCACGCCAGTCCTCCCTGTTCATCACCATCTCCCGGAGTTCACTGAAACTGACGTCCATCGAGTCGGTGATGCCATCCAGCCATCTCATCCTCTGTCATCCCCTTCTCCTCCTGCCCCCAGTCCCTCCCAGCATCATCCATCACTAAACGTGCATAACAAAAGTTCAGATAAACTGCACACTAAAGAGTTAAAAACCCTGGAGTTTTTCTGAAGGCAACAACGCGAGGATGAAATAAAATTTCTCAGAAACGCAAAACAAGTATGTAAAATCATTCTTCGATACCGTATTCTCTTCCGAATTTCGAACATCTCCAAGGAGAGCATCAGACTGAGGACACTTCTTGACTAACATTTTGAATGTTTTCCACGTTAAGAACAGGAAAGCAATAACATGTAGTTTTCCTGCTAATCGCCTCTTTTCTAGTTATTTTCTCTCAGATGAAACTCAAAGACAAACGCTTAACCTTAGGACACGTTCGACACAGTACGACTCAAAAGTTAACACCCTCTCGTTAACGGCCATTCATTAACTTGCTAAGTAAATGAAATACCAAAAATCTCTAACCTCCCACCAGCTTTCCGATTCCACTAGTGTACGTAAGCAAGCGGCGACCGTTTGCTCTTCCCCTTCCCCCTATTCCCCTTCCGCGTCTTCGGCGCCTCAAAGCTTTCTATTGCGGAAACAGGACCTCATCACCTGAGGTATTCAAAGTACAGAGGAAAGAAATCCGGGAAGGAATTAAGAATAAACCTGCCGTTTTATTTTCTAAAAATAAAATCGTCCCCCAGGGTCCCAAAAGCACACAACATGAAAGCGTAAGGGTTTAGTGAGCGGAGCTCAGCGCTGACAAGCAGTGCAAGGGTTCAACAAAGGCCGCCGCCATTGCTACGGAAGAAGGCCCAGTGCCCAAACGCCTTCCCACTTAGTTTCGTACGCCTGTGTACCATCGACATCTCTGTGCCTAAAATCAGTGCCGTACAGCCAAAGCCAACAATCTCAACAGAAAAAAAGTGGGCCAATATCGCGTACCTCCAGTCATCACTATTCAGTCGGTACTAGCACAAACACGTCGCTCCGAGATCGGCCAAACACAAAATCCGCCATTGTAAGTGGTCATGACACAGTACGTAAACGAAGTCAGAACGCTACCAACTAGTTTCTTTCTCCACGGCGCCTCCCCCGCCCCCCACCAATGCCTGAAGTCGGTCTTTCCCCTCTTTTGCTCACTGTCCAACCAAAGCCAGATAAAAGAACCAGCAAAAGGAAGACGAAGGTGGCAATTCAACACTGCCCCACGAGTCAAATTAATCCTGAGAAAAATGCCCACGGAGAAAGGCGAGATAGGAACATCTTGACTCACCTGCTGATCCACCTCCTGCACGTTTTTCACCGCCTCATGACTCATGTCTGAAGAAAGGCGCGAACTCTTTCTCAAACGGCTTGTCTACCGTATCAGTATGTGAAACGACTCCCGCAGGAACCGCCTCACACCTTGGCCTGCCGGAAACAAACTCTCTTGAACGACCCCAACCGCCGCCCGTTCCTTTAAATCTACCGTTACTTCTGGCCAAATCGCGTTAGCTAAGTCATAATCTCGCGGGATCTTTTAGCCAATCCCGTCCATCAAACGCTCGCAAAACTCGCGAGAACTCCTTTTCCGCCCCCCCCCCCCCCCGCCTCCCCCGAGGTGTTGGAATTTTGCAGAACTAGCAGTCTAAACTACTTGGGGGTGGATTTAAACATAACACCAGTACACCTCAATCCTCCTTAGCCCCTCCCCGCCCTCGTAGTTTCGCAGCTCCTTCTAAAGTTCTGCGATGCCCTTCTCTTATAGTTCCACGAATCTGAATTTCTGTAAAATGTCTCTGTTTCAAATACCCTCGCCCACCTTTAGGAAGCTTCACAATATCGAAACTATCAAAAAGCCCTGAATCCAAAAAAGTTGAGGAACACTTGACCGCAGGTGTCCAGGGTGTTGGTCATTTCGTACACTGGTCAACGATAATGAATACGCGAAAAAAATAGGAGATGGGCAGATGGCCTCAAAGGAGGGTGGATAGATACTGGGGAAAAGCGGGGGTGGGAAGAGGAGGGAAACGGACAGGGACACCGCAGCACGTGTTGGCTTCCAGACTGCCAGGCTGCGGGGGCTTGGCCACAAAGCCAAGGCCCGTCCAGTTTACTGGCAACGACTGTACCCTTCAAGCTTCTAATGTTAACGCGTCACGCAGTGACGTAACAAATACAATTATACGTTGAATAACTTGTGCACCTTTGCGGGATGCTGGTTTAGCACCTGCCTCACCGCGCTGATTCTAAGTATTTTATTCTACTGGTCTAGGTTTCACTGGATCTAGGTCTGGTGGCAACTAGTAATGCACTACTCCAAAACCACAGGGCCGTGGGTGGTTGATATCTATACTGTTGTGAGGCAGCAGACTTAGGTCTGTTTGTGGCATGAAATCAGCCTGCTGAACAGATAAGTTAAGGTTATATCTAGGCTTGCTGTCACCCTCAGGCTTCTGTGATGGGGGTGAAATATAAAGAAATGCGCTCCTGTCATGGCCCTCTTCCAGTTCCCTAGAAGTTGCAGCGCTGTAGGGCCTTTACCGGAGAAGGCAATGGCACCCCACTCCAGTACTCTTGCCTGAAAAAGCCCATGGACGGAGGAGCCTGGTGGGCTGCAGTCCATGGGGTTGCTAAGAGTCAGACACGACTGAGCGACTTCACTTTCACTTTTCACTTTCATGTATTGGAGAAGGAAATGGCAACCCACTCCAGTGTTCTTTCCTGGAGAATCCCAGGGACGGGGAAGCCTGGTGGGCTGCCGTCTCTGGGGTCCTACAGAGTCGGACACGACTGAAGCGACTTATCAGCAGCAGCAGCAGGGCCTTTACATGGAAGAAAACATGTTGAATGAGTTCAGGATACCTTTCACCGTCTTCCTAAAAACAATTTTCCATTCCTCTGTGTGACAAAAAGTTAAACGTTTGGCAGGTCTCCTCCTGCTGCTGCTGCTAAGTCACTGCAGTCGTGTCGAACTCTGTGCGACCCCATAGACAGCAGCCCATCAGGCTCCACCGTCCCTGGGATTCTTCAGGCAAGAACACTGGAGTGGGGTCTCCTACTGGTAGTGTTCAAAAAACGAGGTAGACAAAATATTTGCCACACAAAACACTTTTTTGGATTTTCTGTTTCAAAATGGAAATATTCAAGGTTGTTGAAACAATTTGCTTTATCGCTTTATTAATTTGTAGGTATAAGCTAAATCAGCCTTCTTTATAGCAAGTGTTTTGTGACAGTGTTGCAAGAAGGGGGATCCCTTTCAGGACTCAAGCCTGGGTTCTTGTGTAACACTCCATTATAAGTTGTCTGAGGAGACACATGTCTTGATAAGGCAACATGCTTTAGTGATAAGAGGCACCCCAGTAATGACTTAACAAGGTAAGGGAATCCAGGAGAACTGCTCTAATGAGTGGCATACAATCTTGGGTTTTATGGTGATGGGGTTAGTTTCTGGGTTTTCTCTGGCCAAACACTGAGACTCTGGGTCCTTCCTGCTGGTATGTGCATTACCCATCAAGATGGAGTCTAGTGAGAAGGATTCCGGGAGGTGGTACGACACATGGCATCTCCTTTTGACCTTTCCTGAATTCTTTCACTTGGTGGTGGCTTATTAGTTCCATGGTCCTTACAAGGACCTCCTGTTTTAAAGTAAGTCATGCAAATGGATACAATGGTGCCTGGCCAGGGTGGGCAGTTTCAGTGTGTATCCCCTGACAGCTAAACCCTGAAGGACTTCATACTCAAGACACTTCTTGGGAACTGGGACAGAGGTCCCTTCCTCTTGGCTGTAGGCATAGTCCTGGCTAATTGAACAGAAATCTCCCTCTACCTGACATCAGTTAAGTTACTCTGTGCCTGAAAACAGCAAATCTGAAACCTGAAACCTATAACAAGCACTTTGCCCTGAAACTGTTGGACCCTGTCACAAACAAAATGGACAGGGACCAACAAGGAAGCCAAACAAGATGGTGTTCACCAGGTGCAGAAAAGGAAGGCAAAATTTGATATGAAGTAGGTAGGATGTATGACTTTCTTCTGATTGGCTGGCTGGTGGTGAGGCTGAGGTGACAGAGTGGTGCTCCAGGAATCTTCTGCTCAGCCTGAAGTTATCATTTTTCACCTGGATGAGAACCCAATTGTGCAGAACACAAAGATATTGATATGCATATTCCTTGAGTAGGAACCCGGCTTGGAGAAATTTACACATAACTTTACTAGCCTGAGATGAGTGCAATAGTGCAGTAGTTTGAGCATTCTTTGGCATTGCCTTTCTTTGGGATTGGAATGAAAACTGACCTTTTCCAGTCCTGTGGCCACTGCTGAGTTTTACAAATGTGCTGGCATTTGAGTGCAGCACTTTCAGAGTCATCTTTCAGGATATGAAATAGCTCAACTGGAATTCCATCACCTCCACTAGCTTTGTTCATAGTGATGCTTGTTAATGCCCACATGACTTAACATTCCAGGATGATTGCCTCTAGGTGAGTGATCACACCATTGTGCTTATTTGGATCCTGAAGATCTTTTTTGTACAGTTCTTCTGTGTATTCTTGGACTGCAAGGAGATCCAACCAGTCCATTCTAAAGGAGATCAGCCCTCGGATTTCTTTGGAAGGAATGATGCTAAAGCTGAAACTTCAGTACTTTGGCCACCTCGTGCGAAGAGTTGACTCATTGGAAAAGACTCTGATGCTGGGAGTGATTGGGGACAAGAGGAGAAGGGGACGACAGAGGATGAGATGGCTGGATGGCATCACTGACTCGATGGACGTGAGTCTCAGTGAACTCTGGGAGTTGGTGATGGACAGGGAGGCCTGGCGTGCTGCGATTCATGGGGTTGCAAAGAGTCAGACATGACTGAGCAACTGAACTGAACTGAACTGAGTAGGACCCAGGACCTTGCCCCAGATCTATACCACCACTTGACTGCTCCTCCTCTGTTTCTGTATCCCCTCCGTTCCCTGATTAGCAATTCTTTGACTCTGACTTTTGGAATTAAGGACAGTCAAGTAGGCTGAATGAACCCTATATCCTGCAAAGAAGAACTAGGGGACACAGAAAGACCTCAAGACCCTACAGGTTCCTGCTCAGTTTAATTTAGGGAAATGGGCAACTCTGGCCACTTCCAGTCAAAATGAGACAGAGTACTGCCTCAATTTTGAGAATAGACAATGAATTGGCAGTATTTGAGTTCCAAGTCCTGGAATTGAGTTGTATGATTAAAACCTCAATCCCTTGTTCTGCCATTTTGGTGTAACAGACCTAATTAGGTGTAGTTGATGAGTGACAATTAGACTCTCAATAGACAAACCTCACTTATTTTCAGAAGAATAAGCCAGAAACCCAGTCTAAACCTTGCATTTTGGGGAAATCTGTAGCCAGTAGTTTGGTTTTATCTAAGTAGGTTTTCACATTTAATGTAGTATTAACATATGGACAGCAGGTGTTTTTGGTCATCATATATGTCTCTTCTTTTTGTTAAAGTATGATCTAAAGCAATTCCGTCTAAAAAGGTACTAATTGTGGAGTGCCATAAAGGTCACAGGTGCAAGGTTTTGTACTGAGGCCACAGAAAAAAGCCCAGAACTAAGATCTCTCTAGAACTGTCAGACCTATAGTAACTGTTGCCAGGAGTCTCCCTGATCTGTACTAGTCAGCTCTTTGGCCTCATATTAGGTAAAAATGCCCATTTTGGAACGTACCCTATACTGCTCTAACCAATCAGCTAATGCCACCTTTCTAACAGGCATTTTCTTTGTCTTAAGGCTATAAAAACTGGCTACTAACCCATGAAATATGTTGGCTCCCATGAGTCAGCCTGCTATTCTAACAGTGTCCTGTCGGCTCTCCCTGGCCTGTCAGGAGGTTGACCCACTGCACTTACAGAGCCACAGTATCCCTGCACTTTATTAATGAACTCACTCCCTTCTGAAATGCTCTGTGTCGGGAAACTCTTCTCCAACCTGTGCTACAACTGCCATGACAATAGTTACAAGAGGAGACATTTTAAAAGTAAGGTTACAATTACTTGCTGCCATCAGATATTGTTTTGAGAATGTCCAGTGCCATCCAATTCTGACACAGCTCAGAAAACTCAGGTTCATAGCAATACAAGCACTTGTTTCAAGTCAAGCACATAGTGTCACCTATGCATTTCCTTAAACATTTGAACTATAGTTACTGCATTTTGACATTTAATTGTAATTTTCTTTTTAATAAGCAAAGCAGATGTCACCATTAATGAGGTTAGTGTTTCTCTAGGTATGAGAAGATGTAAAAATTGGACTCATTCTTCAAATCTTCTCCTGAAAATATCTAACTCTCTGAAAGCCTGTTCTGCCAATTTTTTCTAGGGCACAGATTGCCTCATTCCTGATATACACCTTGAACTCCTCTCAGTAGATAATAAAGGTCAACAGCTGCAGTGCCCATAATTTAATCTTTGTAGAGGTAGATGGCAAGTGCCAGTTTCCAGATTACAGGGCTCCTTCACAGCAATTCATTTAACCATGCTTTGGGGGCATCTCATGTCCATGTTCTCCAAAAGTGCTAAAAATGCTTATTCCAAGGTCTAAGGAAGATTTCACTGGTAGGCCATTGCCTCTTTAATAGTGCCTAAAGGCTCTGGATCACTTGCCTCAACTAGCCTCTTATGGTCCAGAAAAATATTCTGTCTTATTGTTTCTTCTCATCTCTAGAGTTACACTATTGATCTTATTTGGAACAACATATTATCATTTTATCACAAGCTCACACACTTTGTAATAAAAAACACAAAAATTTGTAAGACAGGACAAGTAGAAATAACAAAGTCTGGAGATCACTTCAAAAAATTAGAGATACCAAGGGAATATTTCATGCAAAGATAGGCACAAAAAAAGGATAGAAAGTGTATGGACCTAAAAGAAGCAGAAGATATTAAGATGAGGTGGCAAGACTACACAGAAGAACTATATAAAAAACATCTTCATGACCCAGATAATCACTATGGTATGATCACTCACCTAGAGCCAGACATCCTGGAATGCTGAATACATCATTAAAAATTCTGGGCTGGATGAAGCACAGCTGAAATCCACGTTGCTAGGACAAATATCAATGATCTCAAATATGCAGATGACACTACCCTTATGGCAGAAAGGGAAGAACTAAAAAGCCTCTTGATGAAAGGGAAAGACAAGAGTGGAAAAGCTGGCTTAAAACTCAATATTCAAAAACTAAGATTATAGCATCAGGTCCCATCACTTCATGGGAGATAGATGGGGGAACAACGGAAACAGTGACATACTTTATTTTCTGGGGCTCCCAAATCACTGTAGATAGTGACTGCAGCCATGAAATCAAAAGAAGAAAAGCCCCTTGGAAGAAAAGCTATGACCAACTTACACAGCATGTTATATGGCAGAGACACTTTGCTGACAAAGGTCTGTCAAGGCTAGGGTTTTTCCACTAGTCATGTATGGATGTGAGAGCCAGACCATAAAGAAAGCTGAGCACTGAAGAACTGATGCTTTTGAACTATGGTGTTGGAGAAGATTCTTCAGAGTCCCTTGGACTGCAGGGAGGCCAAATCAGTCAATCCTAAATGAAATCAGTCCTGAATATTCACTGGAAGGACTGCTTCTGAAGCTAAAGCTCCAGTACTTTGGCCACCTGATGGTAACAACTGACTCATTGGGAAAGACTCTGATGCTGGGAAAGATTTAAAGCAGGAAGAGAAGGGGCTGACAGAGGATGAGATGGTTGGATGACATCACCAACTTGATGGACATATGTTTGAACAAGCTACAGGACAAGGCAATGACCAGGGAAGCTTGGCTTGCTGCAGTCCACGGGTGTACAGAGTGGGACATGACTGTGCAACTGAAGTTAACTGAAGCCTCATAAGCATTCTAAATCACCTGTTATCTATCACTTTGCCTCTGGCTGGATTCTTTCTGCACCAAGATCATTTTTCTGCTTTTCCTTCAGACCCCGTGAAGCACCACCTTGCAACTTCACAGATAAATATTGCTTAAAGTAATTGTATCAATACTGAACAGTTATGAGTGCTGGTTCCTACACCTAAAGTTTAAGCACGAAGGCATTTTTTTATTAAAAAGATATCTTTAATGAAGTAATTTTTCTTCCCTTCAAGAAACATGATTATAAAATGAAACAGAAAGGGAGGGGACAAGGCACAGAATGACACAGCCCAAGGACACAACATAAACTGGTTAGAATTGATGCAATGGGGAGGGGGGAGGGGGGAGGGTTCAGGATGGGGAACACGTGTATACCTGTGGCGGATCCATTTTGATACTTGGCAAAACTAATACAATTATGTAAAATTTAAAAATAAAATAAAATTAAAAATAAAAAATAAAAAAAAAAAAAAAAAAAAAAAAAAAAGAATTGATTAGGTCCGAGATGGCAGAACGCTGGACTTCCAGTGACTTCCAGCCTCATTATACCACACTGTAATAGTCAGCATTTAAATGACAGACTTAATGGGCATTAGGACAGGTCTAAGTTCAAGCATAAAAGGTAGAAAATGGGCAGTGACCCAATTCCATGGACATAAAATATGAAATCAGAGTTCTGGTCACAGAGCTAAGGATGAATTCTGCAAATTTACTAACAGACGGGCAAAGTTTATTTTAGAAGATAGAGTTACAAAGCCCTCATCATATAGGGAAGCTCTATACAGGCAGCAAAAACAAGACTGGAAGCTGACTGGCTTGGATCATGAACCCCTTATTGTCAAATTCAGACTTAAATTGAAGAAAGTAGGGAAAACCACTAGACCATTCAAGTATGACCTAAATCAAATCCCTTACAATTAATTATTCAGTGGAGGTGACAAATAGATTCAAGGGATTAGATCTGATAGACAGAGTCCCTGAAGAACTATGGAAGGAGATTCATGACATTGTACAGGAGGCAGTGATTAAGACCAGGCCCAAGAAAAAGAAATGCAAAAAGAAAAATTGGTTTTCTGAGACAGCCTTGAAGAAGAAAAACTAAAGGTAAAGAAGAAAAGGAAAGATAGACACACCTGAATGCAGAGTTCCAAAGAAGAGCAAGGAGAGATAAGAAAGCTTTCCTAAGAGATCAACCCAAAGAAATAGAGGAGAACAACAGAATGGGAAAGACTAGAGATTTTTCAAGAAAATTAGAGATAACAAGGGAACATTTCATGCAAACATGGACACAATAAAGGACAGAACTGGTATGGGCCTAACAGAAGCAGAAGATATTAAGAAGTGGCAATAATACACAAAAGAACTGTACAAACAAGATTTTCATGATCCAGATAACCAGTTTTGTTGCTAAGACTGCTTGGTTTGGATTAAGTAAACCTGCTTTATTGAGTGATTTTTGACTTACAGGATTTTCTATACTTTTTTATACTTATAATTTGCTAATTAATTCCCAATTAATATTAAGCACCCACTTTGTCCCTTTAAAAACATTTTTAAAATTTTGCTGAGTTGGGTATTTGCAGTCATACAGGTTCTTTTCTAGTTGTGCCTCATGAGCCTCAGAGTTTCATGGGCTTAGCTGCTTTTGGCATGTAAATCAAGACCAGGGATTAAACCTTCCTTTCTTGCATTGGAAGGCAAATTCTTACCCATTGTATCACCAGGGAAGTCATCACATTGTCCCTTTAACTTGTCTCTATCATCTGTACTTAACAGTCTAGGTAAGTTTTAAAAGTGTGAATTTGAAAAAAAAAAAAAAAAAGTTGAAAATTAGAAGGGGAAGTTTCCAATATGAATAGATCAATATTCAAAACTAACATATTCATGAATACACTTCAAAAGAGTTGTTGCTGCTGCTGCTGCTAAGTCGCTTCAGTCGTGTCCAACTCTGTGTTGACCCCATAGACAGCAGCCCACCAGGCTCCCCCATCCCTGGGATTCTCCAGGCAAGAACACGGGAGTGGGTTGCCATTTCCTTCTCCAATGCATGGAAGTAAATATGTAAAGGGAAGTCGCTCAGTCATGTCCGACCCTCAGCGACCCTGTGGACTCCAGCCTTCTCGGCTCCTCTATCCATGGGATTTTCCAGGCAAGAGTACTGGAGTGGGGTGCGTTGCCTTCTCCGCAAGAGAGTTGTAAACCTAGGCAAAATTTTCTGTGTTTGTGCTGGTGGCATGGGCGGTGGGGGATTGTTCTGGAGGAGAATTTCAACGAGTTTTAGAACCACTTGTTTAAAAGGTAAGTAGATACAGAGTGAATAAATATTTAAATACCAATGTTTCTCTAACATTTCTAAATATAGTGTTAAATACATTGTTGTTATGTGCTGTTTTCCTGTTTGTTTCGTGGCTAAGTTATCAGTTCAGTTCAGTCGCCCAATCGGGTCCGACTCTTTGCTACCCCATGAACCACAGCACCCCAAGTATCCCTGTCCATCACCAATTCCTGAAGTTTACCAAAACTCATGTCTATTGAGTCAGTGATGCCATCTAACCATCTCATTCTCTGTCGACCCCTTCTCTTCCTGCCTTCAATCCTTCCCAACATCAGGGTCTTTTCAAATGAGTCAACTCTTCACATCAGGTGTCCAAAATACCGGAGTTTCATCTTTAACATCAGTTCTTCCAATGAACACCCAGGACCAATTTCCGTTAGGATGGACTGGCTGGATCTTGATGCAGTCCAAGGGACTCTCAAGAGTCTTCTCCAACACCACAGTTCAAAAGCATCAATTCTTCGGTGCTCAACTTTCTTCACAGTCCAACTTTCACATCCATACATGACCACTGGAAAAACCATAGCCTTGACTAGACGGACCTTTGTTGGCAAAGTAATGTCTCTGCTTTTCAATACGCTATCTAGGTTGGTCATTTCCTTCCAAGGAGTGTCTTTTAATTTCATGGTTCTAATCACCATCTGCAGTGATTTTTGAGCCCCCAAAATAAAGTCAGCCACTATTTCCCCATCTATTTGCCATGAAATGATGGGACCGGATGCCATGTCATATTCCCATTCTCTTTTTGCAACCCTCCAGGCTCCGCTGTCCATGGAATCTCCCAGGCAAGAATACTGGAGTGCATTGCCATTTCCCATTCCAAGGTCTTCCTGATCCAGTGATCAAACCCAAGTCTCCTGCACTGCAGGCATTTTTTACCAGTGCGCCACCAAGAAAACTCACTGTTTGCTGTTTAGGAAAATAGTTTTCATGAAATGAATTCTATTGATTAAATGAAGAATGAGATAAATATAAATAGAATGTTATGACTGTCTTGAATGAAGTGTTTTAATCATAAAAAATCAATAAATGTATGTAAAAAATGTGAGTCTGGGCTCCAGTGTCAAGGACTGCACAACTTGATCACATGAGGAATAATGGATGTGGTAACTACAAATTGGTGCTTCCAGAGACTGAACTAAAACTTTTTGCCATAATGCAAGGATTGGGACCAAAAAATTAGTTCCTGAAAATATCCTACTATCTAAAAACATGTTCCACTAGATACTCTGGAGCACAGACTGCCTAACTCTACACTGAACCTCCTCAGGTGTGTCAAAGGTCAACAGCTGCAGCAGCACAGATTTCAATCTCCACAGAGGAAGATGGCAAATGCTCTTGTTCTGCCTTCTATACTTTAGTAAAACTTTATTATACAAAACTTCTGAATGATCTAGACTCGTCACTGGCCCCGGATTCAACTCTTCTACTCAAGAGTCCAAGAGTCCAAGCATCTTTCACGGCTCAGCAACAACCTTGCATCTTGGGGGCACGTCCAGATTCTTCAGGACAAGGTAAGGACACTTGGAGCTCTAGTTCTTTGTTCTCCTAGAAAACATGTTTTCTGCTGTACTCTATGGTGTGTTTGTGTGAATGAATAATACACCCTGCATGAAGCAAATGAGGACCCCTGCTCTGCTGTTTTGAGGTGCCTCAAAGCAACAGTTAGAACTGGACATGGAACAACAGACTGCTTCCAAATAGGAAAAGGAGTATGTCAATGCTGTATATTGTCACCCTGCTTATTTAACTTCTATGCAGAGTACATCATGAGAAACACTGGACTGGAAGAAGTACAAGCTGGAATCAAGATTGCTGGGAGAAATAGCAATAACCTCAGATATGCAGATGACACCACCCTTATGGCAGAAAGTGAAGAGGAACTAAAAAGCCTCTTGATGAAGGTGAAAGAGGAGAGTGAAAAAGTTGGCTTATAGCTTAACATTCAGAAAATGAAGATCATGGCATCTGGTCCCATCACTGCATGGGAAATAGATGGGGAAACAGTAGAAACACTGTCAGACTTAATTTTGGGGGGGCTCCAAAATCACTGCAAATTGTGACTGCAGCCATGAAATTAAAAGATGCTTACTCCTTGGAAGAAAAGTTATGACCAACCTAGACAGTATATTGAAAAGCAGAGACATTACTTTGCCAACAAAGGTCTGTCTAGTCAAGGCTATGGTTTTTCCAGTGGTCATGTATGAATGTGCGAGTTGGACTGTGAAGAAAGCTGAGCGCTGAAGAATTGATGGTTTTGAACTGTGGTGTTGGAGAAGACTCTTGAGAGTCCCTTGGAATGCAAGGAGATCCAACCAGTCCATTCTGAAGGAGATCAGTCCTGGGATTTCTTTGGAAGGAATGATGCTAAAGCTGAAACTCCAGTACTTTGGCCACCTCATTTGAAGAGTTGACTCATTCGAAAAGACTCTGATGCTGGGAGGGATTGGGGGCAGGAGGAGAAGGGGACAACAGGGTATGAGATGGCTGGATGGCATCACTGACTCGATGGACATGGGTTTGAGTGAACTCCCGGAGTTGGTGATGGACAGGGAGGCCTGGCGTGCTGTGATTCATGGAGTCACATAGAGCCAGACACGACTGAGCGACTGAACAGAACTGATAATGAAAGGGGTTAGTTCCTGAAAATATCCTACTATCTAAAGACATGTTCCACTACTCTGGAGCACAGACTGCCTAACTCTACACTGCTCCCAAAGGGGAGCTTTGTCAGGGGTTTATAGCAACCTGCCAATGCCGAGAGAGACAGAACTCCCTGTGAGGGGAGCAACCAAAATGGGCAAAACATGTGGACTGAACTCTCCTTTCTCAGTCAGACTTTACAGTCTCTTTGACCATTTCATAACTGCTAGGAAATTAGTACTAACCTAATGTGTCTGATCATAGACTTTCAAGGGACTTGTTATCTATGCTGTTACTGTGTACTGTTACTTAGGTCCCAAACTTGGATTGGTAGTCAGGAAGTACCTAGCCTTGCTAGGAGTCAAAAGTTTGGAAGCAAGATGAAGCTCTAGATCCAACAGCATCAGTCAGATGAAAGTTAGTTAGGAAGTACAGCAGACTTCTTCCTTTGGTACCACTAGCTCTTAGTGGGCCAGAGGAGGCTCTACACTAGGTTTTGTCCTAACTCCTTAGATACTATTTTTGTGGAATCTGTGGGAATGAACTGGAAGGACTGGGCCTAATAACTCGAGGACAAAATCACACTTTCCTCACTGGCCAGGCCTTCACCATCTCTTTTGCTATGACTTATACTGGTGTGAGGTGGTTTGAGCATTCTTTGGCATTTACTTTTTTGGGGATTGGAATGAAAACTGACCTTTGCCAGACCTGTGGCCACGGCAGAGTTTTCCAAATTTGCTGGCATATTGAGTGCAGCACTTTCACAACATCATCTTTCAAGATTTGGAATAGTTCAACTGAAATTCCATCACTTCCACTAGCTTTGTTCATAGTGATGCTTTCTATGGCCCACTTGACTTCACATTCCAGGATGCCTGGCTCCAGGTGAGTGATCATACCATCGTGATTATCTTGGTCGTGAAGATCTTTTTTGTACAGTTCTGTGTATTCTAGCCACCTCTTCTTAATATCTTCTGCTTCTGTTAGGTCCATACCATTTCTGTCCTTTACTGAGCCCATCTTTGCATGAAATGTTCCCTTGGTATCTCTAATTTTCTTGACGAGATCTCTAGTCTTTCCCATTTTGTTGTTTTCCTCTATTTCTTTGCATTGATCATTGAGGAAACCTTTCTTATCTCCTCTTGCTATTCTTTGGAACTCTGCATTCAGATGTTATATCTTTCCTTTTCTCCTTTGTTTTTTGCTTCTCTTCTTTTCACAGCTATTTGTAAGGCCTCCCCAGACAACAATTTTGCTTTTTTGAATTTATTTTCCATGGGGATGGTCTTGATCCCTGTCTCCTATACAGTGTCGCAAACCTCTGTCCATAGTTCATCAGGCACTCTGTCTTTCAGATCTAGTCCCTTAAATCTTTTCCTCACTTCCACTGTATAATTGTAAGGGACTTGATTTAGGTTATACCTGAATGGTCTAGTGGTGTTCAAACTGGTTTTAGAAAAGTCAGAGGAACCAGATATCAAAATTGTCAACATCCACTGGATCATTGAAAAAGCAAGATAGTTCCAGAAAGACATCTGTTTCTGCTTTATTGACTATGCCAAAGCCTTTGACTGTGTGGATCACAATAAACTGTGGAAAATTCTGAAAGAGATGGGAATACCAGACCACCTGATCTGCCTCTTGAGAAATCTGTATGCAGGTCAGGAAGCAACAGTATGAACTGGACATGGAACAACAGACTGGTTCCAGACAGGAAAAGGAATATGTCAAGGCTGTATATTGTCACCCTGCTTGTTTAACTTCTATGCAGAGTACATCATGAGAAGCACTGGGCTGGAAGAAGTACAAGCTGGAATCATGACTGTCAGGAGAAATATCAATAACCTAAGATATGCAGATGACACCACCCTTATGGCAGAAAGTGAAAAGGAACTAAGAAGCCTCTTGATGAAAGTGAAATCGGAAACTGAAAAAGTTGGCTTAAAGTTCAACATCAAAGATCATGGCATCTGGTCCCATCATTTCATGGGAAATAGATGGGGAAACACTGTCAGATATTTTTTGAGCTCCAAAATCACTGCAGGGTGATTGCAGCCATGAAATTAAAAGACGCATACTCCTTGGAAGGAGGGTTATGACCAACCTAGATAGCATATTCAAAAGCAGAGACATTACTTTGCCAACAAAGGTCTGTCTAGTCAAGGCTATGGTTTTTCCAGTGGTCATGTATGGATGTGAGAGTTGGACTGTGAAGAAAGCTGAGTGCCGAAGAATTGATGCTTTCGAACTGTGGTGTTGGAGAAGACTCTTGAGAGTCCCTTGGAATGCAAGGAGATCCAAATCAGTCCATTCTAAAGGAGAACAGCCCTCGGATTTCTTTGGAAGGAATGATGCTAAAGCTGAAACTCCAGTACTTTGGCACCCACATGGGAAGAGTTGACTCATTGGAAAAGACTCTGATGCTGGGAGGGATTGGGGGCAGATGGAAGAGGGAACGAAAGAGGATGAGATTACTGGATGGCATCACTGACTTGATGGACCTAAGTTTGAGTGAAGTCCGGGAGATGGTGATGGACAGGGAGGACTGGCGTGCTGTGATTCATGGGGTTGCAAAGAGTCGGACACGATTGAGCAGATTTCTCAGGAAGCAGGTAATGTACTCTGATACTTCCATCTCTTTAAGAATTTTCCAGTTTGTGGTGATCCACACAAAGACTTTGGTTGTCCTATTGAAAGGCTGTTGCTGAGCCATGAAAGACTCTGGGATTCTTGGCCTCCAAAGAAGATGAATTCAGTTCATCTTCAGTTCAGAGACTGAACTGATACTGGTGTCATGCACTGGGTCATGAACCCTGAGTGGGAAGGTTCGTCCAGTCAAGGCTATGGTTTTTCTAGTGGTCATATATGCATGTGAGAGTTGGACTATAAAGAAAGCTGAGTGTTGAAGAACTGATGCTTTTGAATTGTGCTGTTGGAGAAGACTCTTGAGAGTCCCTTGGAATGCAAAGAGATCCAACCAGTCCATCCTAAAAGAGACCAGTCCTGGAAGTTCATTGGAAGGACTGATGTTGAAGCTAAAACTCCAATAATATGGCCACTTGATAGTAAGAGTTCACTCATTTGAAAAGACACTGATGCTGGGAAAGATTGAGGGCAGGAAGAGAAGAGGACGATAGAGGATGAGATGGTTGGATGGCATCACCGACTCGATGGACATGGGTTTGGGTCGACTCTGGGAGTTAGTGATGGACAGGGAGACCTGGAATGCTGTGGCTCACGGGGTCACGAAGAGTCGGAGACAACTGAGTGACTGAACTGACTGAGTAGCTATGTAAAGTTAAAGTTAAGTTGCTCAGTCATGGCCAACTCTTTGCGACTCCATGGACTGTAGCCCACCAGGCTCCTACATCCATGGGATTGTCGAGGCAAGAATACTGGAGTGGGTTGCCATTTCCTTCTCCAGGGGGTCTTCCTGACTCTAGGATCAAACCCAGGTCTCCTGCATTGCAAGCAGACGTTTTAACCTCTGAGTCACCAGGGAAGCCCTATATAACATCCAGTTAAAGTCGAGCAGAGGGGTATTCTTTCTGCCCCTCTTCTGATGCCTATATCAGAAGCTTTCTCTATCTCTTTTATACTTTAATAAAACTTTATTACCCAAAAGCTCTGAGTGATCAAGCCTTGTCACTGGCCCCAAATTGAATTCATCTCCTCTGGAGGCCAAGAATCCCAGAGTCTTTCATGGCTCAGCAACAGCCTTTCAATAGGACAGCCAAAGTCTTTGACTGTGTGGATCACAACAAACTGGAAAATTCTGAAAGAGATGGGAATATCCGAGTACCTTAACTACTTCCTGAGAAATCTGTATGCAGGTCAGGAAGCAACAGTTAGAACCAAACGTTGAACAACAGACTGGTTCCAAATTGGGAAAAGAGCACATCAAGGCTCTATATTGTCACCCTGCTTATTTATTATTTGCAGAGTACATCATGCGAAATGCCAAGTTGTATGAAACAAAAGCTGCAATCAAGATTGCTGGGAAAATATCAATAACCTCAGATATGCAGATGACACCACCGTTATGGCAGAAAGTGAAGAACTAAAGAGCCTCTTGAAGAATTGAGAGAGGAGTGGAAAAATTGGTTTAAAACTCAATATTCAAGAAACAAAGATTATGGCTTCTGGTCCAATGACTTCATGGCATATGGAAGTGGAAACAATGAGAGACTTTATTTTCTTGGGCTCCAAAATCACTGCAGATGGTGACTGCAGCCATGAAATTTAAAGACACTTGCTCCTTGGAAGAAAAGGTATGATCAAGCTAGACAGAATATTAAAGCAGAGACACTACTTTGCTGACAAAGGTGAGTCTCGTCAAAGCAAAATTTTTACAGTAGCAGTGTATGAATGTGCGAGTTGTACTATAAAGAAAGCTGAATGCCAAAGAACTGAAGTTTTTGAACTGTGGTGTTGGAGAAGACTCTTTGAGAGAGTCTTTTGGACTGCAAGGATATCAAATCAGTCAGTCCTAAAGGAATCAGTCTTGAATATTCATTAGAAGGACTGATGCTAAAGCTGAAGCTCCAATAATTTGGCTACCTGATGCAAAGAGCTGACTCATTAGAAAAGACTCTTGATGCTGGGAAAGACTGAAGGCGGGAGAAGGGGATGACAGGGGACAAGATGGTTGTATGGCATCACCGAGTCAATGGACATGAGTTTGAGCAAGCTCCGGGAGATGGTGAAGGGCAGGGAAACCTTGTGTGCTTCAGCCCATGGGGTTGCAAAATGTTGGACACAACTCAGCAACTGAACATCAACAACAAATTTAAAAAATCTAAAAATTTTCTTAAAGGGCAGATAGGATAGGTTGGTAGGAGAGATGCTTTAGTTTCAGACTTTTGTCATTGTGAGTACTTTGTGTAGAAAAAACAAATCTGAAGAATTTATTTTGAGGCATTTAAAAATTGTAAGTATTCAGTGACAACAAGGAATAACTGTTAATATTCTTTAAGCAAGGGAATCATTTTGTTAGGATAAAGGGACAAGATGTTCCTTTATAACCATTTAAAAAGATTTAAAAGGGGGAAAGAAAGGATACATAAACCTTATACAGAGCAATTTCACTAATTCTGGTTTCCAGTAATATAGTGGAATGAATTCCTCATTTTCTCATTGTTGTTGTTGCTCAGTTGTGTCTGACTGCAACACCATGGACCGCAGCATGCCAGGCTTCCCTGTCCTTTACCATCTCTACTTCTCCATATAAAGGAAATTTTTATATGACAGATGTATAATACCAGAGCATAGAAAATAAATCAGCTTTTAGCAATCATTGAGGCGGGAAATAAAAGAATCTCAGAAACTGTTATTTCCAATACACTAGATTTATAGCATTGTGATTAGGCAATAATTAAAATAAAAACTGGCAGATTGGAAAGATTTTTTAAATGAAATTCCTTAACTGAATCAATGAATCAAATCAGACACAGATTACAACTGAAGTAAATGGTTTACTACTTTCTGCCACAATCTTTATTGCCATGGTCTCGAGTCCTTGGAAATTTGATTAAGCATCATGGTAAGATTTCCCACAAACTTTTAGTAATGTTTGTTTTTGTAAGGTCAATGCAAACAGGAATCTACATTCCTGATACTTCAGGATGCACCTGGTTATCCAGGGGTAATTTCTAAGAGAGAAAAAACCACCCACTTAAGAACAGCGCAAAGGCAGCTAGACATGCCACTATAACAGTGTTGCCAATTTTCTGAGCATATGGCTTGAAGGGTATATTGAAAGATGGTGGGAAGACAATACCCTCTTCAGTCATCACAGAGTGGTAATTCCAGATGACAGCAACTGAGATACAGATACCAGCAGCTATGTGGAGAATTCCTGAAATGACAAATGCTTTGTAGGTAGTAGTATTCTCAAGAATTCCCAAGGACACATTTTTAAGTGCAAAAGTAACAGAGGCTTTCCCCAAGAGTCCTAGAATGCTGGCCATCAGTAAGAGGTGTTGAGAAACACGGATATCAAGAGGTAGGTACGTATCATGGTAGCTGTAACTGTGACATGAGGTAGCTGTGGTGATGTTGGTTTGACGGAAGACACAGACTCTCCACATTCCCATGCAGGCCAGACCAGAGAATTGTGAGGCGTTGTCTAGATACCATACTCGCCACTCCACGAAGCCCATGGCAGTGGTGCCGAGGATCCATCCAATAGTGGCTACTGCAAAACCTACTCTTTGGCAATTGGCGCTATTGATGAGCAAGGACATGGTAGATGTGTACCCAAGTGAACTGCAAACAAATACAGAACATCATGAGTTTGGAAAATTTGGCCTAGAACAACACACTCAACCCGCTATCTCCATTCTCCTCCCCTACGTTTACACTGCTGTGGATAAGCAGTACTGCATTTGAGATTTAAGTACTATTATTTCTCACCAGAGACATTTGACCCTCAAGCTCTGCACTGGGGAGCACAGGCCAAGCAAATTTTCTGAAGGGCCATCTGGGAATATTTACTAAAAGACTTAAAATGTGCAAATTTTCAAACAGACAATTCTACTTCGGAGCATCTGCCCAAAGATGTAATTTAAGATTGATCACAAACATTTAGTCAAAAAAAAATAGTCAACACAGCCTCTCTGTAATACTGAAAAATGGGAAAAATTTCAGGGGCAACAAGAGGGCTTGGTTAAGTAATTTATGCACATCCATGCAAGAGGCCTATATGGCAGCATTCAGAGTAGACTAGACTTGTATGAGGGGCAAGATTTTGTGTTTTGACTCTTCTCAAGGTTCATCCATGTTGTAACATGTACGAGTACTTGGTTGCTTTAACTGAGTTAGAGGGGTTAGGCATTCTGAAAGCTATTCGTATTGTGAAGAATCAGTTGCATGTAGGAAGGAGTACATAATCTAATGCAGAACTCAATGAGTTATGAAGGGGCCCACACCCACACAGTACTGCACTTGAAGGCAAAGTCCTAACCACAGGACCACCAGGGAACTCCCTAAATTGTTTCTTCAATTTGATATATAGACGATTATTTTCCAAAAAGAAAGAATGATCTTTATGAACGCACATCCATCAGGAACATTCTGCCCATAACAGGGGACTGCTGGTATCACCCTGGCAGAATCTCTCACCCTGTTCCTCTCTCCCACCTAGGACCCCGTCAATGCCCTTCCATTGAATCCTTGCTCCTGCCTCACCCTTGATTTCTGCCAATGTTCCATTTAAATTGCTTAAGATTTTTTCTTTTTTTGATTGTGTGCTGCTTTCAAAAGCCTTTATTAAATATAATACTGCTTATGTTCTGGGTATTTTGGCCACGAGGCATATGGCCAAAGAACCGAGACAATTGAGCTGGGTGCACTTAACTCACTAATGGTTGCTGGAGCAGGCAGGCTGCTAGGAAGGATTTGAATGTTCAGATAATTGAACATTTTAAACAGCAAACATTCAAGTACAGTAAGGAGATGGCATGCCACCTCAGCTTCCAGACTTAGAAGTTGGCTCAGACTGCTGTCCCAGGGCAACCAAAGCCCCCCTGGCACCCACAGTACATTCAAGAGAATAATGCTTCGAAGGACATGAATATTAATGAGAGATAAGTCATGGGCTTCTGTTTGCTATGCAAATATCTTTGGAGTTTTGATATATATTCTGTTTACAAATATATAAAGGGAAATATCTTTCTTAATTTTCACAGCAGTATGAACATTTCTACACTAACATCTGCAACGTATGTGTTTTTCAGCAAGGTATTTTGAATAGCTTTCCTTACAAGTGCATACTTTTCTCTCTCTGTTTTCAACATTCCCAGCACACACAACATCTTCCTTTCCACAACTTTAACTTTTTGTCCAAAACATCCATTACTTTTCTTAATTGATTGATGATTGGTTTACAATATTACTTTGATTTCTGTCATACATCAACATGAATTAAATTAACATGAATTAACCATGGGTGTACATATGTCCCCTCCCTCTTGAATCTCCCTTCCACCTACCTCCCAGTCCCACCCCTCTAGGTTATTACAGAACCCCAGTTTGAGTTCCAAGTCTTACAGCAAAGTTAATCCATCAATTAATTGAAAACAGAGAGAGAAACAGAGCAGCAGAAAGTTACAACATCTCTGAGTTGAGCAGTCAACTGGTAATTCCTGGCAGAACAGAAGAAGAGGGAGCCATTAAATGAGAAGTTGGAAGAGCAGGGGATTTTGTAATGGTTGCACAATATTAAAAAGGTACTTAATGCCACTGAACTGTACACTTAAAAATGGTTAAAATGGTCAGCTTTTATCTTATGTATATTTACCACAGTAAGAGAAAAGAAAATTATTGAGACCCTCAAGGAGATTCTGTTAAGGCAGGTTGAATCTTTTGTTATTTATTAGAGATTAAAATTGAGAAATTTTAAATTATTAATTCATATAATACACTACCTCATGTTAACATAGGGATTTTTATACAGAGTTAACTATTTCCCAAAACAAAATTTAGAAGGCATTGTTTTTAGCACCAAATCTCATGGAACCTCTTATACAGGAGGTGGTGATCAAGACCATCCCCAAGAAAAAGAAATGCAAAAAGGTAAAATGGCTGTCTGAGAAGGCCTAACAAATAGCTGAGAAAAGAAGAGAAGCTAAAGGCAGAGGAGAAAACGAAAGATATATTCATCTGAATGCAGAGTTCCAAAGAATAGCAAGGAGAGATAAGAAAGTCTTCCTCAGTGATCAGTGCAAATAGGTAGAGGAAAAACAAAAGAATGAGAAAGACTCCACTGTATACTTGTGAGAGAGTAAGAGTGAGCAAGGTACATAGTGTTTTAGTATCACCATGGTAAGTATTAAAAAAAAAAAAAAAACAGTTTTGCACTTGTGGAATCCACCTACACACTGGATAGTCTTGAAAAGTTTCACTTCTGTAGGGTTTATATTTACGGACTCCATTTACCTTTCTACAGAACTACTAAGTATTCTTATCCTCATTTTATAGGTGGAAGCACTCAGAACAGAGGCTGAGTAACTTGCCTAAAGTTACATGGGAAGTGGCTTCAGAGTACATCATCCTACTTCACCTTTTAGGGGCAAAATGGCAGGAAGCTCAAAGAGCTATCTGGAAAAGGAAAAGCATCCAGGAAGAGGAGGAAACTGGGGCAACACTTCTCAACTACAGATTCAGTCCATTGCTCAGGGTAAGTGAAAAGGGCAGAGATTTTGAAAGCTCCAGGATGGTTCCAGTGTGCAACTAGGGTGTGAGAACTACTGAATAAGGTAAAAGAAAGACCTTTTTTTAAAATTTTTTTTTTATTTTTAAACCTCAAACACTGTATTAGTTTTGCCAAACATCAAAACGAATCCGCCACAGGTATACATGTGTTCCCCATCCTGAACCCTCCCCCCTCCTCCCTCCCCACACCATCCCTCTAGGTTGTCCCAGTGCACCAGCCCCAAGCATCCAGTATTGTGCATCGAACCTGGAATGGCAACTCGTTTTATACATTATATTACACATGACCTTTTGAGAAAGAGAGTGACGGTAAAAGAAATGTGATCTCATGTGCCTTTTGCTGGAGTGAGGGATGTCATCAGAGACTCTTGCAATGGGTGCAATGGGGAGACAAAGTACCATCCACTATGGCATCAGCCAAACTGAGAATGACCTGGTCACTCTTTAGGATGGATGTGCTCATCCTAGGAAAGGCCACCAGAACTAGTGGTAATCAGGCTGTGCGTGTCTCTTTTTGGGAGACCAACAAGGCCAGCTCTCAAGGTGACTGTCACATAATGGGAATGTGGCAAAGTTACAGAAATGAAAGCTTTTATCTCCGGTTATAGATTCAGCTCCAAGTCCCCATCATATTCACAAGACATCAGTCAGCTATTACCACAATACTGAAGGATGACACTGTGAGTAGGCAAGCAGAAAGTTGGAGTCTTTATGCATCACACACAATCTACAGGATACAAATACTCCCCTTGTATTTTCCCTTCGATCATTTCAACTTCACTATCTCTTCAGTACAATAATACATCAAGAACCTGAAATCTGCCTGCTCCCAGAAATGTTTAGAGGACTCTTTGTTTTTCTCAATCTGATCCAAAGATTAAGACAGAAAGAGATGCCCTCAAAACCCAAGCCTGGGCCAGAGAAGCTGCTTAGTCAATATTTGTAGAATGAAAAGTCAAACAAGAGGGACACAAAGGATGCTTTTTACAAGTTAAGTTCTAGTTATATTAACTACTGAATATATCTTTCTATCTTCCATATCTGTATCAGAGTCTCCTGCTTATTACTTAACTCGACCTGCTTAAAAGGTCTTACATTCAATGAAATGCTCCTTCACACTCAACAGAATTGCTGTTACACAAACAGAAAACTGTTGGCCACAATGTGGAGAAAGCAGAACCTTTGTGCTTCTCTGGTAGGATTATAAGCTGGTGCAACTGCTGTTAAAAAATGGCACATTGTTTCCTTAAAACAAAGACTTACCACGTGATTCAGGAATTTCTTTTCTGGATAGACATATTTGTTGTTGTTCAGTCAGTAAGTCAAGTCTGACTCCTTGGGACTCCAGACTGCAGCACACCAGGCTCCTCTATCATTTTCTACCTCCCTGAGTTTACTTAAACTCATGTCCATTGAGCTGTTGATGCTGTCTAACCATTTCATCCTCTGTCACCCCCTTTTCCTTTTGCCTCCAATCTTTACAGCATACCCCAAAGTAAAAGGAGGGATTCAGATAGTGGTATACTTGTGTTTTAATAGCATTATTCACAATAGCTAAGATGTGCAAGTGACCCAATTCTGCACCCACGGATGAATGGATAGACAACATGTGGTCCCTCCATATAACAGGGAATTTCTCAGTTTTTGAATGTAAGGAAACTTGGACAAATGTTACAAAAAGGATGAACCTTGAGGACTAATTATGCTGAGAGAAATAAGCCAGTTAGAGAGAGACACATACTGAACGATTTCACTTTTCGTAGGACCCAGACTAGTCCAATTCACAGACACAGAAAATAAAAGAGCTGTGACCAGGGCTGGGTGGGGCGGGGCAGGGGGGAACTCGTTCAATGGTGAGTTTCAGTTAGCTTCAGTCTGAGGAGATGAAAAAGTTCTGAAGATTGCTGGTGATATGGTTGCACAAGTGTTAATATCCTTAATGCCACAGAACAGTATGCTTATAGATGTTAAAAATATATATATATCTTGTCTATTTTACCACACCAAAACATACACAATAACGAAGCCAGAGCACCTACTAACCAGTCTCCAAGGAAATCAGCATTTAGTGAGGACGGTGGCTAGTCCAAAGGGCAGCTCCTCCCTATGGGCAGATGTCCCCCACTTACACACTCTGCTCTCTGCTCCTGGGCTCCTCACTCTGAGCACAGAACAGCTTTTGGCCCCACTGTGAGTTAGTCTGGCCTGTAAGGCCAAGGCTCTCTCCTTGGACTTGTGCAGTCACCGCATTCTGTATCCACTGTACACACCTCCAGCATTCTCAGTTGCTAGGTCACAGACACCATGGTGGCATCTCTGTCACTGATGGTGGCATTCCCTCTTCACCTGGTCTCCTCTGTGTCTCCCGGCCCTATGCCAGAGGGGAGTACATTTCCTCCAAAGACCCTAACAGGGCCCTTTTAAGATCTGTGTGACTGCTTCAGGTATGTCCCCTCATCCCTTTCTCTTGTCCCCCAGACATGGTACCTAACCCATCTCACTTGGAGTTAATGACATTTTTTCTTAAAGCGATGGCAACCTATACATGGAGGTGTTAGCAGCAGTGGTGCCCACATCGGGGAGACTGAGTCGAGACAGACCAACGACAAGAGACACATTAGGAAACATACTTTTAGTTCATGGGAAACACCCCCTTCCTGTTGAGTCTTGGATCACAGGTGGTCCATGGGAGTATGGCGGTACAGACTAGATAAGGTAGCTGCTAAGATAGGGGAGAGCTTCAGATGAGACTTCTGTAAGAAATGAGACGTCATGTCAATGAGCCATGACTCCTTGTAGTGAGGACTGCATCTCACATACAAGTCTAAATGCCACTGGAATCCTCTGTGTACAACTTTTCTGTAACAAATTTATCCCAAGGAAATTTCAAGCATGTCAGTGAAACACACATACCCAATGAGCTTTATAACTGAACTTACAATGGGGACAAATAGGGAGAAGAAAACCCAGGCAGAGAATATGTACAGTAAACCATTTTATAAACTTACAATGGGACATAACACAATTCCACATTAGGAAGAATAAAGAAGAAAAATCCTCCTAGTACTGCTAAATAAAAAGCTGATTGATTTGGGAGAATGGCATTAAAACATGTATAATATCATAAGAAACGAATCGCCAGTCCAGGTTCGATGCAGGATACAGGAAGCTTGGGGCTGGTGCACTGGGATGACCCAGAGGGATGGTATGAGGAGGGAGGTGGGAGGGGGGGTTCAGGATTGGGAACACATGTACACCCGTGGTGGATGCATGTTGATGTATGGCAAAACCAATACAATATTGTAAAGTAAAAAAAAAAAAATGCTGGAGAGGATGTGGAGAAAAGGGTATCCTCCAACCCTATTGGTGGAAATGTAAATTTGTGCAGCCACTATGGAGAACAGTAAAGAGGTTTCTCAAAAAACTAAGTACAGAATTACTATATGATCTAGCATCCCACTCCTGGGAACATACCCAGACAAAACTGTAATTCAAAAACATACATACACCCCTATGTTCCCAGCAGCACTACACACAAGAGCCAAGACATGGAAACAACCTAAAGTCCAGCGAGAGGTGAATGGACAAAGATGACATGATGCCTATTTAATGGAATACCACCCAGCCACAAAGAAAAGAATGAAACAATGCACCAGTGTGGATGGACCTAGAGATTATCATGGGCTTCCCAGGTGGCTCAGTGGTAAAGAATCCGCCTGCAATGCAGGAGACCCAGGTTTGATTCCTGGGTTGAGAAGATCCCCTGGAGAAAGGACTGGCTACTTACTCCAGGATTCTTGCCTGGGAAAGCCCATGGACAGAGAAGCCCAGTGGGCTACAGGGCATGGGACTGCAAAAGAGTCGGACATGACTCAGTGACTATGCAACAACAAAGAGACTATCATACTAAGTGGAATAAGTCAGACAGAAAAAGACAAATACCATACGCTATCACTTATATGTGGAAGCCAGGTCAGTTCAGTCACTAGTTGTGTCTGACTTTTCACGATCCAATGGACCACAGCATGCTAGGCTTCCCCTTTCCATCAACAACTCCCGGAGCTTGCTCAAACTAATGTTCATTGAGTTGGTGATGCCATCCAACCATCTCATCCTCTGTTGTGCCCTTTTCCTCCTGCCTTGTTCTCCTGATTTGATCTCCTTCCATTCCAAGAGACTCTCAAGAGTCTTCTCCAACACCATAGTTCAAAAACATCAATTCTTCGGTGCTCAGCTTTCTTTACACTCCAACTCTCATATCTGTACAGCTGCTGTTGCTAAGTCCCTTCAGTCATGTCCTACTCTGTGCGACCCCATAGACTGCAGCCCACCAGGCTCCACCATCCCTGGGATTCTCCAGGCAAGAACACTGGAGTGGGTTGCCACTTCCTTCTCCAATGCATGAAAGTGAAAAGTGAAAGTGAAGTCACTCAGTCATGTCAGACTCTTCAGGACCCCATGGACTGCAGCCTACCAGGCTCCTCCATCCATGGGATTTTCCAGGCAAGAGCACCGGAGTGGGTTGCCATTGCCTTCTCCCATCCGTACATAACTACTGGAAAAACCACAGCTTTGACTAGATGGACCTCTTGTCGGCAAAGTAATGTCTCTGCTTTTTAATATGCTGTCTAGGTTGATGATAGCTTTTCTTCCAAGGAACAAGCATCTTTTGATTTCATGGCTGCAGTCACCATCTGCAGTGATTTTGGAGCCCAGGAAAATTAAGTTTCTCACTGTTTCCATTGTTTCCCCAACTATTTGCCATGAAGTGATAGGACCAGATGCCATGATCTTAATGTTGAGTTTGAATGTTGAATTTTAAGCCTCTCCTCTTTCACTTCCATCAAGATGTCTTTAGTTCCTCTTTGCTTTCTCCCATAAGGGTGGTGTCATCTGCATATCTGGGGTGGAAGCCAGAATATGGCACAAATGATCATACCTGTAAAACAAACAAAAGACTCATACAGAACAGACTTGTGTTTGCCAAGGGGGAGAGTGGAAGGATGGACTGTGTGTAGGGATTTGGTAGATACAAACTACTACATTTAGAATAAACAACAAGGTCCTACTGCAGAATGCATGGAGCTATATTCAGTATCCTGTGACAAAGTGTAAAAGGCTATAAAACAAGAATGTCTTTGTGTGAATCACTGAGTCAGTTTTCTGTACAGCAGAGAAGGGCACCACATTTTAAAGCAACTAGTCTTCAACTTAAAAAAAAGACAAAAGTATGTAGTTAAGAATCTTGTTTCTTAGAAAAAAAAAAAAAAAAAGAAAATGGAGAGATGTGAGGGGAGGGATGGGATACACCAACACCTTACCTGACCTGGCATGGTACATCCTGAGAGCCTTGGCATCCTGTCCTGTACAGGGAAGGAAGGACTCGGGCACAGAAACAGGAGAAGGGAGTACCTGTGAAGGGCCTAAAGGAACCTCAGCTCACTTGAGTAGATCCTGGCGCTGCTCCCAGGGCAGCTGGCAAACCACAGGGAGAGAGAGCTCTGAGGAGAGGCCTTAAGGGATACGGGGCGGTCCCCCGGAGAAACCGTGGTCTGCGGCTGGCCTGTCAGTACTGGAAGATGGTTCTTCATCCAGATGAGAAGGCGGGCGAGTATGCATGCATGCGGAGCTCCAGTATTGCTGTAAAGCTGTCAGCTAATGCCATCCACACACTTGCATCACTGTCTGTACACGTGTGTGTGTTTCCCGTATCTTCTATCATGCCAAAGGAAAAAAAAATACCTGGATCCGGAATGTACACACAAATCACATGAGACCAGGGTCTCATACAGAGATGTCACAGGACCACCCTTCACACCCCAGGGGCCTGGAGGCCCTTGTATCCAACACTCAAAGAGTCCCGCAATGGCCACCCGGAATTGCAATTCCCCTGGAACGGTGCCTCTGGAGACATGGGGGAGTTCTGATCGGCATTCAGTGTTTAATCACGCGGTGCGGGGCGGGACAGGGCGGGCGGGGGCGAGGGGTGCAGCGGCAGTCCAGGCGCACATGCCTTCGGGAAAACCCCTACCGGAAAGTTAAAATCTGGTGCCTCAGTGCAGGATTGCTGGGAAGCGTTCCGCGCTCAGAGCGCAGGGTGTTTGCGCGCCAGCTCGAGCGCATCACCGTCTTCCATGCGGAACCATACTCCCCACGTGCAGCCCGAGATCCAGGGGTTTTTGAAACCGTGAAATGCTGGCCTCCCTTCCCAGGCTGCCGCCCCCCAACCCGCACCCCCGGAGGTCAGAGCTCTACCCCTTTCTCGCCTCAAGGCTGAGGGTAGTACCCCCAGGTCTGCCTGAGCGCAAACCTGGACATGCACGTCCACTACGACACACCTCCTGCCCGTCCCCCAGCACAGAACTGGGATGGTGAAGGAACTGAACCTCTGCCACTGAGGGGCCAGCAATCCTGTGTTCCTTTTCCCCAGCACTGAAGTCTGGCTTCTGAGCACCCAGGGCATGGCGTTGGCAGCTTGGTGCACGCGCCCTGCCTCTCCGTACACGGCTTTGAACACGCCACCCCAAACCCCTCCCCTGGCCCCCATGGGCTGGCTGCCCACGCTCACTGCTCCTGTCCACATCCGCTACCCACCTGGACAAGCACAGATAAGCACCCTCCCCAGCACTTACTGACGGTTTAAAGCAGGAGTCTTCTGAAAACCCAAGAGGTCCAAGGGCCCCAGCTCCGCGCTGGCCTTCCTGTTATGAAGAACTATTCCCAACTCAGCTTTAAAGCTCCCCTCACACACTGGAAGAAAGTGCTGGAGTGAGAAGGCACAGAAGGAAATCCTCCTTTGAAATTGTGGAAAGCAACCAGTTGAGCACCTTTTCCATCTGAAAAAACTTTTAGTTTCTGGAAAAAAAAAGAGAGTAGCAAACAGCACATCTCCACACATTCTTGCAGGAGACCTCAGTTCCATTCCTGGGTTGGAAGTTCCCCTGGAGGAGGGATAGACTACCCACTCCAGTGATCACGGGGCTTCCCTGGTGGCTCAGATGGTAAAGAATCTGCCAGCAATGTGGGAAACCTGGGTTCAATTCCCTGGGTTGGAAAAATCCCCTGGAGGATGGCATGGCAACCCACTCCAGTATTCTTGCCTGGGAAACCCCATGGACAGAGGAGCCTGGTGGTCTACAGTCCATAGGGTGGAGAAGAGTCCGACACAACTGAGCGACTAAATGCAACAACAAGAGCACATTCTTCACCCAAGATTAACCAAGTGGAAATGACACCAGTCACCACAGTATGATGCTGGGAATCAAGAAATTCACCTTGACCTCCACTAATTATTAAAAAAATGCAAATCAACAGTGAAGTGACGTATCGCCCATTGTTGGGAGCCGCGTTAGGCATTACTGACAAAATGGAGGCACGGCCCCAACCCCCTACCCTCATCCCGCAGGCAGGGTCCTGGGATGAAGGAGTTAGGTCTTGTGACTCTGACTTGTTCTTTCCTTTCTTTGGTTGAGTTGGCTGGAAAGAATGTTAAGGTACTTATTGTTCTTGAGACAAGCATGAGAAAGCACAAAGCCTTCTGCAGTTGTCCCAGAAAATAATGTATAAAGTAACCGTTGACATTTGTTCAAGGACCTTTACAAAGAATATTCCAGGTTGAGCATGTAGGCCACAGCTTGAGGCCATGGGAAGGATTGTTATCTGAGACCTGTTTGTGAGAGAAATATTTATGGCAAAAGAAGTTTGCTGAGTTTAGGGTTTAGGAGTAATTAAGAATAGTTAAAAGGTTCAAGTTTAAGGAATGTTGTAGTGTTAGCATATTTTACTATAGCTTATAGAGATTAGGAATTTTAGAGATATTAATAGCTAGCAGCCTTTTTTAGGAGATAGTAATCTTAAGATGCTAGGGGCAAACAGGATTTAGAAAGATAAATAAACCGAGGAATGTAGCATAAGTTATAATGTAATCACAAGTTAAGTATAGGACACATAAGAGGAAGTAGATTATAGATAGTAAAGCCGAAGTAAAGTCCTGGAGCAGGACTCTGTTTGTAGGACAACAATGATTTCTGGAGACAATAAATCTGGGTGGGGGAAACTAAAAATGTCAAACCTCTGACCTAATGCTTTCCACAAAGTATAAAAGAAAACCTGAAGCTTGAAATAAACATGTAGCCCCACCCCTTGAGTCAGAGACTACATCTTTGTCCACAGACATCACTCACTCCTTCAGGCTGATTCCCTGGCTGCTGGAGCTGGACTCCCACAGCCCATACTGGTTAGAATGGTCATCCTTAAAAAATGTACAAACAATGCTGGAGAAGGTATGGAGAATAGGGAACCCTCCTACATGGTTAGTATGAATGTAAATTGGTGCAGCCATTATGGAGAAGAGTATGAAGGTTTCTTAAAAAACTAAAAATAGAGCTACCATATGATCCAGCAATCCCATCCTTGGGCATATATCCAAACAACACTAATTCAAAAAGATACATACATTCCCACGTTCATAGCACTATTCACAACAGCCAAGCCATGGACTCAAACAAAATGTTCAGCAGCAAATGAATGGATAAAGAAGATGTGGTACATATATACACAGAAATTATTACTCAACCATAAATTAAAAAAAAAACAAAAAATGCCATCTGTACCCATATGCATGGGTCTGATCATACTAAGTCAGCAAAAGCAAGTCAGCGGCAGAAAGACAAATACCATATGATATCACTTAGATGTGGAATCAAAAATACAACAGAAATAAACATATGTATGAAAGAAAACAGACTCGGAGATCAGACTTGTGGTTCCCAAGGGGGAGGAGAGGGAAAGATTGGGAGTTTCAAATTAGCAACCATAAATATGATGGATATGGAGAAGGCAATGGCATCCTACTCCAGTACTCTTACCTGGAAAATCCCATGGACGGAGCAGGCTGGTGGGCTGCAGTCCATGGGGTCGCTGAGAGTCGGACACAACTGAGCGACTTCTCTTTCACTTTTCACTTTCATGCACTGGAGAAGGAAATGGCAACCCACTCCGGTGTTCTTGCCTGGAGAATCCCAGAGACGGGGGAGCCTGGTGGGCTGCCGTCTATGGGGTCACACAGAGTCGGACACGACTGACGTGACTTAGCAGCAGTACCAGCATGATGGATAAACCTATATATACATACATGGGGAAACAGTGGAAACAGAGCCAGACTTTATTTTTCTGGGCTCCAAAATCACTACAGACGGTGACTGCAGCCATGAAATTAAAAGACGCTTATTCCTTGGAAGGAAAGTTATGACCAACCGAGACAGCATATTAAAAAGCAGAAACATTACTTTGCCAACAAAGGTCCGTCTAGTCAAGGCTTATGGTTTTTCCAGTAGTCATGCATTGATGTGAGAGTTGGAATGTGAAGAAAGCTGAGCACCGAAGAACTGATGCTTTGGAACTGTGGTGTTGAAGAAGACTCTTGAGAGTTCCTTGGACTGCAAGGAGATCCAACCAGTCCATCCTACAGGACATCAGTCCTGGGTGTTGATTGTTAGGACTGATGGTGAAACTGAAACTCCAATACTTTGGGCACCTGATGGGAAGAGGTGACTCGTTAGAAAAGACCTGATGCTGGGAAAGATTGAAAGCTGGAGGAGAAGGGGACAGAGGATGAAATGGTTGGATGGCATCAGATTCAATGGACACGGGTCTGGGTGGACTCCGGCAGCTGATGATGGACAGGGAGGCCTGGTGTGCTGCACTCCATGGGGTCACAAAGAGTCAGACATGACTTGAGCAACTGAACTAAACTGAACTGACATATATACATATATGGGATAGATAAACAAGATGGCTCTATTATGTAGCACAGGGAGCTAAGTATCTTGTAATAAACCATAATGGAAAAGAATACGAAAAAAAGTATGTGTTTATATATAAGTGAGTCACTTTGTTGTACAGAAGAAATTAGCAGAACATTGTAAATCAAGTATATTTCAGTAAAATTAAAAAGAACTTCACGTTGACCACATGGTGATCTACACACCTTATTCAGACTTCTCCCACCACCAGGCTGGGTTCTCTTCTCGCCTTAGCCCAGGGAGGGGGGATGGTGGTGGTGCAGATTCTATTTTGTCACTGTGGTCAGGCGTCTTCATTCCCTCCAGTTTTCAGCTGCCCCTCTGGTGGGCTTTCATCGCCTCAGTACCTTTTTTTTTTTTTTTTTTTTTTGCCTCAGTACCTTTTAAGGGAACTGGTCAGCTTTATTTTTTTTAATAAAAAGCCTCTCCCCCACTTTGGGTTTGTCTGATATATTTTAGAGAGGACACCTCCAAAGGGAGACAGTGTCCTCCCTTGGCACATCCTGTGTACAGTGTCCAGGCTTGCTCCCCGGGCTGTGGACTGTTGTGCATGGAGGGCCCCTGCCCACAGGGTCTTGTCCTGCTTGCATGACACCGTCAGGTAGGCCTCACGCTTGAGTTTCCTAAGTGGGTATAAACTAGAAACAGGCTGACCTTGAGCTGAAAGGGGCAGGCCTCCCCCTGCATGACCCTTCCAAGATGGGGGGTAAGAGACGGGGCCTCCAGTGATGTTCCTCTGCCCTAGGCTTTGCTGAGATGAGAAAGGAGGGTTCACTGCCAGTGGAAAAAAAAAAAACACCACCAAAGAATGCATGTAGCATTTGTGTACTTTTTAAAGTCCCTAAGTTCATGAAAATGTTTTAAGGGCTTTTCCTCTTTGCCTTCCTCTGCACCTCACTTCCTAGGTTTCACAGAGGGGGAGGGCACCGGAGTCATCACAGGCATTTTGGGGATCTGGTGGACGGGGGGAATGACACGGGTTGGGTTTCGTGGGATGTTTTACCTGGCTCAGTGTGACTCAGTGCACAGCCTATATGTGTACACACGCGACATGCAAGGTTCTCTTCTTTTGATGGGAAATGCAGAAAACACCCCACCCCTGAATGCCTGGGCTTGCAGGGTGTGGTGGTCCTGCAGTGGTCAAGCCAACAGGTGTGAGGATGCAGACAGCATCTCCCGTGCCCCCATGCCTGAGACTGATTCAGCGTGCCCAAGGTGGCTCGCCCTGAAGAAACAGAAGTCTGAGCATCTCAGTCCACGGGCCGTGGAGCATGAGGACCACTGGATCCCACAGCCACACCCCCACCACCCCAGCCTACAACTGCACCTCCACCGCCCTCATGGACAAATCCCTCCATCCTTTCAGAACTCACCAGACAACCAGGAGTGCCCTGTAGAAACCAAAAAAAAACCAAGTAATAATAATGTATGTAGCATTTGTGTACTTCTTGAAGTCCCTAAGTTTGTGACAATGTTTATTTCCCCTTGCTGCTACTGCTGCCAAGTCGCGTCAGTCGTGTCCAACTCTGCGACCCCATAGATGGCAGTCCACCAGGCTCCCCCATCCCTGGGATTCTCCAGCCAAGAACACCGGAGTGGGTTGCCATTTCCTTCTCCAATGCACAGAAGTGAAAAGTGAAAGTGAAGTCGCTCAGTCATCTCCGACTCTTCGCGACCCGATGGACGGCAGCCCACCAGGCTCCTCCCTCCATGGGATTTTCCAGGCAAGAGTACTGGAGTGGGGTGCCATTGCCTTCTCCGTTTTTTCCTCTTATCCCAAATAAAAATTCACCTCCTATGTTTGAGTAGTTCTTACTAAGAACACTCTCTCAGGCTTCCCTGGTGGCTCAGTGGTAAAGAATCCACCGATACAGGAAAGAGTTTGATTCATGACCTGGAAAGATGCCACCTGCCACAGAGCAACTAAGCCCATGTGCCACAACTACTGAGGCCCATGTGCAAGAAGCCTGCACACCACATCCAGACAAAACCCCGAGCAGCAAGCAAGACCCAGAGCAGCCAAAATTCAACAATCAAAATTATTCAAAAAAAAAAAAAAAAAAAAGGAAGATTGCTTCTCTCTCAACTGATTAACCTCCGGGTCCCACCAACCTGCTTCGAACAGCGAAGCACTTGTCTGCTGACAACAGAGGAACTGCCATCTGTCCTCTGGTGGTTCCAACAGGGGCATCCGGGTGCAGAGAACGCTTTTCCTCCAGACCCAGGCTGCAGTGACAGCACCAGAGGTGTGAACACCTCCCTCCATGTGGCACTCTTCTGACCCGGCGTGGGTTCCACGCACGTTGATGTTATCAGCTCACTTGCTCTCCCAAGGGCTGGGAAGGAGGAAGCTGAGGGGTGCAGAGGCTAGCGCCTGCTCACAGCCATATGACCTTCAAGTGACAGAGGTGGCTTTGCTCTGGGAACTTGGCTTCAGGTCCTGGACCGCAGGGTGCTACTCCATATCAGCACCTGGCGTGGGAGATGACGGGGCTCCACCAATGGCCCCAATGCTTCACAGCTCCCTGCAGTCACCGGGTGGAGCACACGCCGCACCTTCTGGATTCTGGGTTGGGCTGTGGGATTTACTGCAGCAATGGAAGGTTAGCAGGTGCAGCAATGGAAGGTTAGCAGTTGTGCCATAACCACACCCGGGGCAAGCACCGATGTGACTGGGCTTGTTCTCCGGTCATGTGCCATGGACGTGCCCAGGCCAAAGGCCTGGTCCCGGGAGGCAAATGACAGGTGCGTGGAGCAGAATGATCTACCAATTCCTCCTCTAAAGGAGTTACTTCTCCCTGCACCCTGCTGCGATTTTATAGCGGTCGTTACATAGCATGGCTGTGGCAACAGCTGACTGATACAACCAGTGTCCCTGATGTCTTTCCCTGGCTGCAGACTGACTGGTCTGAACTCAACAGGCAGAAACAGTCGAACACCTGTGTACACAGATTCAACCCCACGATTTATCACTGGCTGAAGGATCTGACATACAAGAAGGATGTTCCAATTCTTAAAAACGATGCAAGACAAAGACATGCTCCATTCATGAAAAACACCATTTACTGTATTAAGGTCAAGCAGGATGATCTGTTGAGAGGTAAGTGTTAAGTGTTGAGCATGAAACCAGTACACGTCTTCCACGGTGGGCGGCATGATCCAAGTTTCCGGCAAGGCCCCTGACTGCAATCTCAAGACACAGAGAGTACTTCTCAGCTGAGCAATGACCCGGGGTGAGCTATCAGCCACCACCCAGGAATGCCACGGGAGAAACATTAGCACCAGATTGTTTGCATATGCAGTAATATAGCTATACAAAGTTGTGCACACTGACTCACTGCAATCTCTATGTCCCCACCACCAGACATTTATGAGGCAGACTGGGAAACAGACAGGACCGTTGTGATTCTATGGGCTTCATTTAAAGGACACCAGTGCCCTGTGTATTGCTATGTAGAAGACAACGTTCTCAAAAGACACTGAAAAGCTGGATACAGGCAAAAACTCTATTTTCACATTTTACAGATGTCATCAAAATGATCACAATACTGTATGACAAGGGCAAGAATCACAGATCAAAGCTTTGTGAAAATCAAAACACACTGACATCACTGTGGTTGTTTCCCCAAGGGAGGAAGGTGGCAAGGAGCGGGGGCAGTCTGTGGACAGCCACTTTATCTTTTCTGCCATGACCCATTTTCACAGCAAGTGACCATAGAGCGTGGGGAGAAGGACAACACTTCACTGGCAGAAGACGGGTTTTTCAAGTCAGGAACAGCTTAATTTCAGAAAAATAAAAAGTGCAGAAAAAGGCTTTTCTCTTTGCCATGGGTGGACTGCCAAAGGAATGTTTACTGCCAGCATCACTGCAGGTTGCCAGGTCGGTTCCCCCCAGGGCTGCAGAGATATCACCGCGGCCAGTCCAGCTTGTCCTTCTGGCTCCGTAGGTGTGGAGTAGTTTCCTTTAATAAGACACTGTGTCCTTCCATCTTTGGGAAGGTGCCGACCACTTGTGACAAAGGGCTATCTCCCTACCTGTCAGAAAACTCCTTTCACAGGCATAAGAGGAAACAAGGAGTAACGTGATCTGACCTCCAAATATCACCCCAACATGAAGTTAGTTACCTTGGGGCTTCTCCCGCCATTATGCAGGCATCTCATCCAACTGGGATGGAACACAGACAATCAGGTTAAAAATCAGATCGTGAGAACCAAGCCACAAGGGGCTGAACACCTATGGGGCCTACTGACATGCATATAGCCTTTTTGGTGAAGTGTCTATTTAAAAGTCTCTGGCTCATGGTTTAACTGGGCTGTCTGTTTTCATACTGTTAACTTGGAAAGATCTTTATATGTTCTGGATGCAAATGCAACACTCAGGATCTGCAAGTTATCTTCTCCAAGTCATGACTCAGGCACTGGAAAACAACAGCTCGACAGTGTTTTCTTTAGTGATCAGACTCTGGACCACCTTGCATTATCAAATGATAAAACGGGGAACAGACAGTGGTCAACTCTGTGGCGAAGAAAGACCCGGTCTGGGAGTTGTGTGGTCCACTAGGACCTCTGGAAAGCCAGAACCATGGGTTCTTAGAGGGAACCTGGCCTTGACACTGCCATAACTAATCCAGAGAAGCAACAAGAGAGGAGCTGCCAATTATAATCACGATAATTGGTATATACATACCAAACCAATGTTCTTGGGGTGCGGGGGTGAGGAGGGGAAAGTAAATGAGGACAGTATCTCAGGTACCTTAAGATAAAAAAACAGAACCTCGCAAGCACATACCCTCCAGACACACTTTCAGCAAGGTAATCTCACTTTGCAGGAGAAATACCATTTGCACACGGGAGGTCCCAGAAGAACAAAAGCCGTTATGCCCCTTCTGCGTGCGCCCTCCTTAAAACATGCACGCTGTGCAAGTGGCGATTTCACCCTGAGTGAAGCTCGAGTGCTGAGAGCTCATTGCACAGCTAGTCTTTAAACCGCATGGACAACTATTCTAACACATTAATAAATAATGTTCATCCTCATTATTTTTATGCTGGTCAGAGGTCATCCTTATAGGAAAGACACAACCAACGATATAACACTTCTGGAGCCTACCGTGATCCACGGGACAGCTCGTGCTCCAGGAGAACTGCGCCCCCCTCAACTCACATGTACCTTCTTAGAGACGCGCTCGTTCCTTCCCGCGTGGAGGCTGCAGTTCAGTGCCCGCACGCACGGCCGGCAGAGGCCACGTGGGTGGTCCTGGTGCGCAGGCGCGCACGGCGCACCTGAGCCCCCTCGCCAGTGGGGATGCTTCTGGGCTACCGCGGCGAAGGGGCGGCGAGAGCCGATCTGCTCAGCATTCCATAAGGGAACCCAAGAATTAAAGAACTCATCCCAAACGCAGACATGTAAGTTATTGCTTTGCTGACCGCCACCTGGCTGTTAGAGGACCCCCCTCCCCAGCCCTCAACCCCCATCGACAGAACGTAAATACAGGCTGCGGTTTTCAGCTGCAACCACAGGACCTGAGCTGATGACTCCGCCAATCCCATCCGTATCCTCCTCCTCCTCCAGGGAGGGCCGGGTGGGGTGGGGGGTGAATGCGCCCTCATTTGCCTCTCTCCGGCTGCTGCAGGCTGTCCAAGAGGCACTTCAGCTGCTCCTCACCCAGGTGTATTTTGTCTTCCAGCTCGCGCTGTTCGATGATGAGTGCCGACTTCATCTTGACGAAGTGCTCGTAGTCCGCCAGGCTCTCGGGGCCCAGGTAGCTGGCCAGGATGTCGAAGACGATGCCCTCCCAGCGGTCCAGGTTCTCCTTCAGCTCCCTGGCGTCCTCGTGCTGCTGGATCAGGACGCGCTGCTTCTCGAGCAGGGATTGCTGGACAGACAGAAGACAGACAAGCCTGCTGGGGACCCAGCGGGGGGCGGGGGGCGGGCGCTTGGTGAGGCTGGCTTGCGCCTCCCACTGCTTGCGCAGGAAGGCACCCGGATACACGCCAGCGCAAGGCACCTGGATACACCCTCGCCCTCACAAGGTACCCAGATACACTCCAGCAGGAGGCACCCGGATACATCTCCCGCGTCCTCGCCACGAGGCACGCAGATACACCTGGCCGAACATTAGAGCCATCCACGCAGGAAAAGTCCAAAACTGGGAGATGTGTGCAGGCAGCGAAGGACTTGCGGGGTCGGGGAGGCGGGGGGACAACCTGTGTGCGCCCAAGGCGTTTCCCTGACAACAAGGCGGATGGGGGCAAAGTGGGTCAAATCAGTGCATTAGTAAGAGATCTCCACCGCAGGACTGCTAAACCCTTCTGGCACTAGTAGAGGCGGAGGGTGAAGAGGACAAGGGCTTGAAAAAAGGCGGAGGCGGGGACTGGGGCCGGGTGGGTGGAGTAGCTGCCGGGGCTTCTTACTCTGGGGCACACAGACGCCCCCACTCCTAGATCGGGGGCGTACACCTACGGTCCCTATCCTCTTGTACCTAACCTACTGTGAAAACAAGGCAGGGAGTGAGGAACTGCATTAAACCGTCTCCACGTGGCGGCTGACGCACGCTAGGGAACACCCCAATCTCGGTCCCAGTTTCCGACGCTAGCAAACTCGCCCCTTCCTCCGCCACCTGGTGACCCGAACGGCCTCCCCCAGCCCCGTCCGAGCATCACGGGGGGTGGAGGGGCCCCGAGGAGAGGCTAGAGTCCCAGGGCTGCTGCTTGGTGGGCATGGGGGTGTGGGGGTGTCGGGGCAGTGAAAGCAGAAACTGCTTCCCTGGTCTGGAGTCTGGGAAGTATCCCTGGCCTGTACCAGCTTTCAGGGCTATCTGTCCGCTGCTAAAGGACACCCTGACCTGGCAGTTTGAGTGAGAGTAGGATTAATTGCAACTGATTAATTCCAATCAAAATACAAAAAAAACCTCAGTTGATTCTCAGAACAGGGCTACAGACATCAGTTGGCATCCCTGGAGACTACAAGCTCCCAATTGAAGGTAGGGTGTCCTGTGTCCACGTCTGGCCCACGTGTCCCGCTTTCTATCTGGAAAGACAGGGGGAGCCTCCTACAGCCTGATGCTGCCTCTTTGCTGTTGTTAGCATGACAGTTTCCCCCAACGCTGTTCACAGTGGAGGCTGAGCCCCTACACTGAACTTGGAGGAGGCTGTGGACCATGGCTGCCTCTGGTTCTAGGAAGGTGAAGCTCATCAAGCGTTCACAGCGTGGACCTAATGTGGAGAACCTCGAGGGATACAGTGAAGGCTCAGGAAGTCCACAGGCATGGTTCCCTGGGGGGAACTCCTTCAGTGTCCCCAATGCTAACTAATAAGCCTGTCGATGGCATCACCGACTCAACGGACGTTGAGTCTGAATGTATAAAATAATGCTAGCATGTTCTGGTCACCTGATGCAAAGAACTAACTCAATGGAAAAGACCCTGATGCTGGGTAAGATTGAAGGCGGGAGGAGAAGGGGACAACAGAGGATGAGATGGTTGGATGGCATCACCAACTCGATGGACATGAGTTTGAGTAAAACTCCAGGAGATGGTGATGGACAGGGAGGCCTGGTGTGCTGTGGTCCATGGAGTCGCAAAGAGTCGGACCCAACCGGGTAACTGAACAAAGCAGGGAGTCTCGGGGCAACCCCCCACTACGAGAAGGAAGAGAGCTAGAGAGAAGAAGACCTTCTGTGACCAGCTGGACAGCTGGCCCAGCGAGGCTTCCAGGCGTTCACTCCGCACCCCGCGGGCCCTGCCCCCGTCCACGCATCCCGCCTCGCGGGGAGTACCCGATCGCCCGGAGGCATACTGTCGTCCAGGCTGTTGAGGGCGTTCTCCACACGGGCCAGGCGGCCGCACAGCGACAGCAGGAGGTTCACCACCTTGTCGAGGTCCCCGATGAACATGCGGAACTTGTCAAACTCATTGGGCTTGCACACGGCCTTGACCAGGGCCTCCACCTCATCGCCCAGCGTGCTGTTGGCCTGCACGTCCTCCAGCAGGCTCTCCCGCACCTCCTGCAGCACCTGCAGCTTGCGGCCAAGGCTCTCAATGAGCTCCTGCTGTGGGTACAGTGTGCGGGACTCAGTCACGGCCCTGCTGACCTGGGCGCCCCCCTGCACCCGCCCGCATCTCCTGGCCTGCGGGCCCGTCAGCAGCTTGTTGCGCATGGACAAATGTCAAGCCAGCATCAAAAAAATCTGCAAGCGATAAATGCTGGAAAGGCTGTGGAGAAAAGCGAAACCCTCTTGCATTGTTTGAAACTGAAAGTCGCTCAGCTGTGTCTGATTCTTTGGGACTCCACGGCCTATGCAGTCGATGGGATTCTTCAGGCCAGAACACTGGAGTGGGTAGCCTTTCCCTGCTCCAGGGGGTCTTCCCAACCCAGGGATCAAACTCAGGTCTCCTGCTTCGTGGGCGGATTCTCTATCAGCTGAGCCACGAGGGAAGCTCCCTTGCACTGTTAGTAGGAATGTAAATTGGTACAGCAATTATGGACAACAATATGAAGATTTATTTAAAAAAAAAAACAAAAACAACAAAAACTAAGACTAAAACAACCATATGATCAAGCAAATCCCAGTACTGGACATATACCCTGGATGAAAGCATGACTGAAAAAGACACACATTCCACACTGTTCACTGCAGCACTATTTACAATAGCTAACACATGGGTGGAGAAGGAAATGGCAACCCACTGCAATGGTCTTGCCTGGAGAATCCTGTGGACAGAGGAGCCTGGTAGGCTGCCGTCTATGGGGTCGCACAGAGTCGGACACGACTAAAGTGACTTAGCATGCACACATACATTGGAAAAGGAAATAGCAACCCACTCCAGTGTTCTTGCCTGGAGAATTCCAGGGAAAGAGGAGCCTGGTGGGCTGCCGTCTATGGGGTCACACAGAGTTGGACACGATTGAAGCAACTTAGCAGCAGCAGCACACAGAAGCAACCTAGATGTCCATCGGCAGATGGATGGATAAAGAAGCCATGGTACATATACACAGTGGAATATTACTCAGCTGTGAAAAGGAACACCTCTGAGTCAGTTCTAATGAGGTGGATGAACCTGGAGCCTACTACACTAAGTGACATAAATCAGAAAAAAAAATATATATATTAACATATATACAGAATCTAGAAAGATGATACTGATGAACCTATTTGCTGGGCAGCAGTTGAGATGCAGACACACAGAGAACAGATGGGCAGGGAGAAGGATGGTGGGACTAACGGAGAAAGCAGTGTGGAAACACACACATTACGATATGGAAAAAGCCAGAAAGAATCTGCAGGATGACACAGGGAGTTCAACACTGCCATCCTACTCCTATTTTTTTCCCCCCACAAATGCCCATCATGGGTCCCTGATGGGCCTCCAACCCTCCTTGTCCACACATCCCAGCCACTGGTCCCTGACCTCCTCCTCTCCCAGCGTCTCTCCTCGTCCTGTCTGCACCGCTCCCTGACCTCAAGTCCCTGAGCACATCCCCCAGCCCCCTTCCCCTCTGTTTACACAGCTGCATCTGGTAGTCAATGACCTTACATGCAAGCCTCCTCCTCCCTGTTCACACAGCTTCCAGCACTGGTCCACTGCCTTGATGTGCAGTCCTCTTCCTCCTTGTCAACACAGCTCCAGACACAACCCAGGCCCCCTGATCTCATCTCCAGTCATTCCTCCCTTTCCACTGATGTTCAGCCACAAGTCCCTGCTCTCCTCTGCAACCTTGTCCCATTCGTGTCCACACAGATCCAACCACTGATCCCAGAATAGTCCACCCTGATAATCCTTTTCTGTGTTCATGCAGCTCCAGCCTCATCCCTCACTGCCTGTAAGCCTGTGTGCATGCTCAGTCACGTCCAATGCATTGCTGTCGAATAATGGGCTGTAGCCCGCCAGGCTCCTCCGTCCACAGGGTTTCCCCAGCCAGAATACTGGAGCTGGTCACCACTTTCTACTCAAGGCGATCTTCTAGCCCCGGGAATTGAACCTGTGCCTCCTGTATTGGCAGGCGGATTCTTTACCACTGAGCAGCCTGGGAACCCCACCCCCTACACCCCCACCCCGCCCCACTAGGTCTTTGTCTACACGGCTAAACTAGCGGTCTCTGACCTCAACTACTATCCTCCTCATCCTTGTCCACACAGTCCCAGGCGCTGGGGCCTGCCTTAATGTACAACAAGCCTTCCCATACTGCTCACATAGGTTGGGCTGCCTGTCCCCAACTTTATCTCAAAACCTCCTCCTACTTGTAACGCCCTGTTGCAGCCACCGGTGGCTAACTTTATCTGCGAGCCTCCTCTTCCTCGGACAGAGTTTTCACCAAGGGTCGGCGATTTCTCTCCAGTCCTCTGCCCCTGGTCTGCACAGATCCAACCATGAATCCTTGACTTTATCTGCTATCCTCCTAATCCTTGTCCACACAGCCCCCGACCAACTTCATCTACAAACCTCCCCATCCTCCTTCACACAGATCCAGCAGCCTTTCCCTGACTTTATCTGCAGCCTTTCTTCCACTTGAACACACTGCTCCAGGTACCAGAACCTGACTTTATCTGTGCTCCTCCTTGTACAGAGAGTTCTAGCCATGGGTCCTGTCCTCCCATACAATCATCTTCCTCCTGGTACAGAGCCCTAGCCACTCGGTCTCTGACTTTGCTCTCCAGTCCTCCCACCTCGTGTTCCCAAAGCTCCAGCTGCTGGTCTCCGATCTCTTCTCCAGATGTCCTCCTCCTTGTTCACACAGCTCCAGCAACAGGTCACCGAACTCATCTCCAGTCCTCTCCTTCCGAGTCAGCACAGCTCGAGGAACTGGTCCCTGAACCCCCATCCATTCCTGCTCCTGTTCACACAGCTGCACCCACACGTCCCTGGCCACTCACAAATCCCCCCTCCTCCTTGTCCACACACAAGGCCAGGAACGGGTCCCTGACCTCCTCTCTCATCAGTCTTCCTCTTTTCCACACAGTTCCATCTTGAAGTCACTGACCTAAACTGCAAACATCCTCACCCTTCAGCTCAGTTGCTCAGTCATGTCCGCCTCTTCGGGACCCCATGGGCTGCAGCACGCCAGGCCTCCCTGTCCATCACCAACTCCCGGAGCTTGCGCAAACTCATGTCCAATGAGTCGGTGATACCATCCAATCATCTCATCCTCTGTCGTCCCCTTCTCCTCCTGCCCTTAATCTTTCCCAACATCAGGGTGTTTTGTAATCAGTCAGTTCTTAGCATCAGGTGGCCAAAGTATTGGAGTTTTGATGCTTCAGCATCAGTCCTACCAATGAACACCCAGGACTGATCTCCTTTAGGATGGACTGTTGGATCCCCTTGCAGTCCAAGGGACCCTCAAGAGTCTTCTCCAACACCACAGTTCAAAAGCATCCATTCTTTGGTGGTCAGCATTCTTCACATTCCAGCTCTCACATCCATACATGACTCCCTTGTTTACACAGTGCCATTCCTTTTGTCTACACAGCACTGTCTAGCATTGCCATTCCTTTTTGTCTATGTGGCTGTGTAAGTGAACTGATTCAACTGACCTGAACTGCAGTCCTCTTCATCTTTGTCCTCACAATCCCAGCCACTGGTACCTGACCTCATCTCCAAAATGCCACATTCTTGTTCACACAGCTCTGGCCTTATTTCCCAGACTTTATGTCCAGTCCTTCCCTCTTGTGCTGGGCTTCCCTGCTGGCTCTGTGGGTAAAAATTCTGCCGGCAACGCTGGAGACGCAGATTCAATCTCTGGGTCAGGAAGATCTACTGGGGAAGGACATGAAAACCCACTCCAGTTTTCTTGCCCTGGAGAATCCCATGGACAGAGGAGCCAGGCTGGCTACAGTCCTTGGGGTGACAAGAGTCAGACATGACTGTGTGACTAACTTCCCCCCCTTTTTCTTCCCCCTCTTCACACAGCTTCCGTGGCCAGTGCCTGACCTACTCTCCAATCTTCCTCCTGCTTGTCCACACAGCTCCAGCCACTGGTCCCCTAACTGCGCTCCGTGACTACTCCTTGTGTTTGCACAGCTGCATCTATAGGTCCCTGGCCACCTGTCCATCAACCTCCTCCTTGAACACAAAGCTCCCATCAAGGGTCCCTCACCTTATCTCTCATGGGCATCCCTTTCCCCCACATCGCCATCTAGTGGTCAAAGGCACAAAGTGCAGCTGTCCTCATCCTTGCACACAGCGGTCCAGCCACCAGTCCTTGCCTTGACTACGAATCATTTCCTCCCCGAACACTGAGCCCCAACCATGTTTCATGGCCTCCTCTGCGCGCCTCCTGTGCCGAATCCACACAGCTCCAACTCACTGGTCCCTGACCTCATCTACCATCCTCTTCCTCCTCTGCAAAGAGAGCCAGGCACAAGTCGCTGACCTTGTCTCAAATTTTCCATCACCCTAGTCTACATACCTCTGACCTCTCCAATCTATTCTTGTTGGTGTTGGTTTAGTCGCTAAGTCGTGTCTGACTCTTGCAATCCCATGGACAGACGAGCCTGGCAGTCTACACAGTCCATGAGGTTTCTCCAGGCAAGAATACTGGAGTGGTTGCCATTTCTTTCTCCAGGGGGATCTTCCCAACCCAGGAATTGAACCCAGATATCCTGCATTGTAGGCAGATTCTTTACCAACTGAGCTACACGGGAAGCCCATAATCTATTCTTAGTCCATCTCCAATAACTCAAAGCCACTGGTCTGGCCCTCCTTCCCATCTTATCAAACCCTGTCCACCCAGCTCCAGCCAATGGTTCCTGACCTTCTGGTATTCACAAAAGCGGCACCCAGAGGTCCCTGGCGACCTCACAGACCCACCGCCCTGTGCACATAACTCCACGCATTCTCTCTGACCTCGTCTCCCACAACACGTTGTCTTTTCCACACAGGTCCTTGTAGTGGTTGCTGACCTGAACCTCAGTCCTGCTCATCCTCGTTCACACAGCTCTAGCCACCAGTCCCTGACTTTGTCACCGGAGGTCCTCCTACCTGTACAGAAATCTCCGGCCACCTGTCCTTGACTTCCTCTACAATCCTGCCCCAAGACCACGCCACTCCAGTGACCAGTCCCTGACATCATCTGCAATCCTCTTTCTCCGTGTCCACAAAGATACAGCCACGAGTCCCTGACTTTCTCTCCAGTCTCCGTCCTCTTCTCCGCATACCTTCCCAGACAAGTCCTTCAATTTTTCCTATGCCTTCTCAACACTGGCCAAGCCACTGGTGCCTGACCTCCTCTCCAGGTTCTTGTCCACACTTCAGCCACAAGTCAATGATCTCCTCTCTCCAATCCCTCTAATCCTTGTCCACGCAGCTCCAGCCACTGGTCCCTCACCTTGCCTCTCACTCCCCTTTCTCTCTGTCTACACAGCTTCATCTCGGAGGAGGCAATGGCACCCCATTCCAGTACTCTGGCCTGGAAAATACCATGGACAGAGAAGCCTGGTAGGCTGCAGTCCATGGGGTTAGGGTTTCGAAGAGTCGGACACGACTGTGCGACTTCACTTTCACTTTTCACTTTCACACACTGGAGAAGGAAATGGCAACCCACTCCAGTGTTCTTGCCTGGAGAATCCCAAGGATCGGGGAGCCTGGTGGGCTGCCGACTATGGGGTCGCACAGAGTCAGACATGACTGAAGCGACTTAGCAGCAGCAGCAGCAGCAGCAGCAACACAGCTTCATCTGGTGGTCACTGACTTGCACTGCCACAGAATGGATGCTTTTGAACTGTGGGGTAGAAGAGTCTTGAGGGTCCCTGGAATTGCAAGGAGATCCAACCAGTCTATCCTAAAGGAAATCAGTCCTGAGTGTTCATTGGAAGGACTGATGCTGAAGCTGAAACTCCAACACTTTTGGCCACCTGATGCAAAGCACTGACTCACTGGGAAAGACCCGGATGTAGGGAGAGATTGAAGGTGGGAGGAGAAGGTGTTGACAGAGGATGAGATGGCTGGATGGCATCACCGACTCAACGGAGATGAGTTTGGGTAAACTCCAGGAGCTGGCGATGGACAGGGTGGCCTGGCATGCTGCGGTTCATGAAGTCACAAAGAATCGGACACGACTGAGCAACTGAACTGAACTGAGCTGAACTGCACTCCTCCTCATTCACGCCCATGCAGTCCCAGCCAGTGGTCTGTGAGTTATTAACTGATGAACCTCCGCATCCGTGCTCACACAGGCGTGGCCCCCTGTCACTGACATTATCTCCAACTGTCCTTTTTGTAGACACAGCTCCAGCCACTGCTGCCTTTCTTAATCTGCAGTCCTCCGTCTCATTGGACAGAGAGCCTACCAAGCCACTGGTTTCCTTTCCGCTGCTCAGCTTCCTTTCCAATCCTCCTGCTCCATGTCCAAACAGCTCCAGCAACTGGTCCCTGATATCGTCTATGTGTTCCCTCCTCCTTGTCCACAAAGCTCCACCCATGGCCCGACTGCATCTCCTATCTTCCTCCTCCTTGACCAAACAGCATCAGGCACGGCCACCTGAGCGCATCTCCAGACTTCCTCCTCTGTCCCCAAAGCTCCAACCATGGCTCCCCGACTTCCCCTCCACTCCTTGTCGGCCTTGTGCAGAGGGCTTCCAGCCATTGGTCCCTGCCTTTCTTCCTATCCTCCCGCTCCACGTCAATGCAACTCCAATCATCTGTCCCCTGACTTTCTCTACATGAGTCCTCCTCCCTGTCTATACAAGCTACAGCTACTGACAAGGTCCCTAACCTTGTCTCAAACCCCTTCCATTCTGCTGACACGGCTCCATCTCGTGGTCACTGACCTGAACTGCGATCTTCCTCATCCTGGTTCCCACAGTCTGAGCCACAGGTCCCTGACTTCCTCTAAAACCCCCCCTTATCCTTGTTCACACAGGTCCAGCCACCTGTCTATGACTTATCTGCCCTCCTCATCTACATAGTGACAGCTATGGGACCCTGATCCCTCTCTCCCACCCTGCTCTTCCTTATACACACAGTTCCACTCACTGGTTCCTGACCTCCTCTCCAAAATTCCTCCCCCTCGTCCACAAAGGTCCAGTTGCTGGTCCATGACCTCAGGCCAAAGCTTCAGTCCAGTAGCTCAAGCCACTGGTTACAGATTGCCTCTCCATTCTGCCTCTTCTTTGTCACAAAGCCCCAGCCCCTGGTCCCTGACTTAAAAATCTCCAAACCTCCTAATCCTTATTAATCCAAGTCTGGCCTCGTTTTTGCTGACTTCATCTCCAGCCTTTCTGCTCCTTGCGCACCCAGGTCCAGCCACTTTGTCCCAACTTCTATCTCCAACCCGCCTCACCCTTCTTCACACAGCAGCAGCCACTGGTCCCCCTTGACTATTGATCACAAATCCTTCCACCTGCTTGTTGAAACATCTCCAGACACAAGTCCCTGACCTCCTCTGGGGTCCTTCTCCTCCTGTCCACAAGGCCCCAGCCACTGGTCTGGCCACATCTCCAATCATCCTTGTCCACATATCTCCAGCAACTCCCTTTATGTCTCATTCCCCTTTGTCTACACAGCTCCATCTAGTGGTCACTGACCTGAACTGCAATCCTCCTCATTCTTGATCACAGGGCTCTGACACCCTGTCCCTGACAGTTGCCTACAATCCTCTTCCTCCTCGTACAGAGAGCTCCAGCCACTGGTCCTCAACTTCCTTTCCAATCCTCCGGCTCCGTGTCCACACAGCTCCAGCCAACTGGTCTCTGACTTCCTCTCCAAACCTCTGCATCCCTGTTCACACGGGCCCAGCCACTTGTCTTATGATGTTATGGCCAATTGTCCCTCCTCATCTACACAGCTGCGGCTCAAGCAGCCTGACCATCTCTCCAGTCTTGTTCTTCTTTATCCACACGTCTCCAGTCACTAGTTCCTGAAGTCCTCCCCAATCATCATCTTCCTCCCTGTCCACGCAGCTGCAGCCACAGGTCCCAGACTGTTATCTCCAATTCGCCCCTCAAATCTCCATGGAGCTCCCGCCACAAGGCCCTGGCCTCCTGTTCCATCCTCTCTCCTTCTTGTGCACACAGCTTCAGCCACTGCTCCCTGACCTCACCTCCCATCCCCCTTCCTCCTCGTCCACCCTCTGGCTCCCTGACCTACATCTACAACCGCCCCTCCTCCTTTCCACAGTGTTCCAGCCAGTGGTCTCTGCTGCCTTCCCAACATGTCACATATCTCCTACCCCAGGGCCTTTGTATGTGGTGGCCCCGCCCCCGCCCCCCGCCCCCCACCTCCAACCCAGTCCCTGACAGAACCGGACACTCCTTCATGTCCCTCCAGGTTTTTCTGCATCATGACCTCATTAGAGCCTTCTCTACAATCACACTCCTATTATCTCTGTATGCCTTCACTGTTTTCCTTTTCTGACCGATTACATTATATGTGTGCAAACATTTTCTGTAAAGAGCCAGACAATGAATATTTTAGACTTCAGAGGCCACACAGCCACTACTCAACATCGCTGTTAGTATCATAAACGTAATACAATATGTAAAGGCCATATGTAATACAATATGTAGAAGCCGTATGTAAATGAATGAATTGGCTGTCTTTAAATAAAACTTTATTGACAACAGCAGGTTGCGGGCCGGGTGTGGCCCGTGGGCCCTGTATGGTGTGTTTGTTTTTGTGCTGCAAAAACACAGTGCCTTCAGGGAAGGAATGACTATTTGCATGTTGCTGCTGTATCCCCAAGGGCCTGGTTAGTTTCTGGAGTTGAACAAGGGCTGGTTTTTGGTTAACACAGCCCTTTACGACCTGCTGTTTTATTTATTACCTGATCACAGGAATTTGAAATCGGTACTCAAAATCGGTATGGACCCTGCTGAAGGTGAGATACTTAAGCCCCTTGGGTTTCAACTGGGATAGAAGAGACATTATCAGTTAAGCTTAAAATGAAAGAGACTGGTGGCCACCAAGTTCTCTTGACACTGGATATTATGACAGAGCGATAGCATGGAGGTAGATAGGACAGAAGCCTCTTCCACAAAAGGCTTCACACGCAGGCCCAAATGTCAGCATCGCGCCCAACACAAATGGTGCATGGAGCAGGGCCAGGCTGGGGGTGGACCCCAGGGCCACCACCTGCCTCCCACCACCACGTTCTCATCTGGATTTCGGTCTCCATACCTTTTTGACTGACAGGTCATTGTCCAAGTCACTGCCCGAGTCCTTCTCTGGCTTCTGCTGTTTCTGCAGGTCCTTCCATCTTTATCAGCAGCTCCGCCTTGGGGGCTGACGTGCTGTAGTAGATGGAGTTGGTGGCCAAGGGTGCGGCTGCCGGCACGCTGGTCTCCTCCCTCTTAGGGAAGCAAATGGCAGAACGTCCACATTAGCTCCGATCATGTGCCCACAGACGCACCTGAAACCTGGTCTGGGACCTGCGAACCATGGGGCTGATGAAAGGACACGAGCCAGAAGAGAGGAGACAGTGGAAGCAGGGACAGAGTGGGCTTCATTGGTGGTCCAGTGGCTAAGACTCTGCCTTTCAACGTGGGGAACAAGAATTTGATCCTTTAGTTGGGAAGCGAAGATCCCACATGCTAGGGGGTATGCCCCCCCCCAAAAATCAATCAACCAAGCAAACCAAGGAAGTGTGGAAAGGGCAGGTGCTGAGGCCCGAACTAAAAAGTAAAGTCGCTCAGTTGTGTCGGATGCTTAGCGACCCCACAGACTGCAGCCCCCAGGCTCCTCTGTCCATGGGATGTTCCAGGCCAGAATATTGTAGTGGGATGCCATTTCCTTCTCCAGGGGAATTTCCCAACCCAGGGATCGAACCTGGGTCTCCCACATTGCAGGCAGATGCTTTACAGTCTGAGCTGCCAGAGAAGCCACTGAGAACTAGAAACTCCTGCCAAATGGTACCCAAAGCCCCACGTGCAGGGGAAGTACAGATCGTTTTCTCGGGGAGCCTGAGGTCTATGGGGAGCTGTCTGTTGCCACTCTAAGTGTGGCCACAGGCCCCAAGTTGACCGGGCATCCTTCCACCAGCAGCCACATTTGCGGCCTCTGAGCTCCTGTCTCCTCCTGCCTTCAATCTTTCCCAGCATCAGGGTCTTTTCTAATGAACCAGCTCTTGGCATCAGGTGGCCAAAGTATTGAAGCTTCAGCATCAGTCCTCCCAATGAATATTCAGGACTGATTTCCTTCAGGACTGGTTGGATCTCCCTGCAGTCCAAGGGACTTCTCAAGAGTCTTCAACATGACAGTTCCAAAGCATCAATGCTTTGGTAGCCGTTCCCCACTCCAGGGGATCTTCCCAACCCAGGGATAGAACCTGGGTCTCCCACATTGCAGGCAGATGCTTGACCATCTGAGCCACCAGGGAAGCTGAAGCTTTATGATGTATATTGTACAGGTATATATATATCTAGGCCATAAAAGCTCGTGGGTGTTACAATAACCAAAGTCCAAACAAATGAGCCAGCCATGCATCTGCTGCTTTGTCCTGAAACACTCTTCTGGCCTGAGCCATCAAATGAGCCTCGGACGGACCCTTCCGTCCACCGGAAGAGCTGTCTTCTGTTGAGACGACCTCAGGGCTGTTAGAGGAGACTCCGTGAGATGGCAGTGATCAGCCAGCCAGCACGCAGAGCGTAAGTGCAAGAGGAGCCGTCACCTACTGCCTGATGTGCGGGACGGGATAGTTTTGCACACACACCCAGCACCCGCTCAGCGCGCAGGAGGTGCGTCTGCTCTAGACCTTGCCATTGCAGCCGGCCCCACCCCATCCAGGCAGCTGCACTGAAAGCTGAGTTCCCTAGGCGTGTTTCTCTTGCTGTGTCCTCTGGAAAAAGGTCCCTTCCGGGTTCCATGGCTGGTACAGGAGACCACCGACTTCCTCCCCCAAGTTCTCCAGCATCCCCTGTCATCTAGCAGGAGCTGGACTCTGCAACCACCATACTTGTGAGCCCAGAGACAGTAGCTTGAAGGGTTCAGTAACTGGATGAGGACATCAGATCACCAGTCACCTCGGGGACCCCACAAGTGGGCAGGTTTGTTCTCCATTTCCAGCTTAACTGACTTCCCTGGTGGCTCAGATGGGTAAAGAATCTGCCTACAATGTGGGAGACCTGGGTTCAATCCCTGGATGGGGAAGATCCCCCTGGAGAAGGCAATGGCAACCCACTCTAGTACATTTGCCTGGAGAAAATCCCATGGACAGAGGAGCCTTGGAGGCTATAGACCATGGGGTCGCAAAGAGTCAGACACGACTGAGCAACTTCCCTCGCTTCCCGATTAATAAAATATTAGTCCAGCTTAGGGAATTTAGTTTAAAACAAGTATAAAAAAAAAAAAAAAAAAAAAGGCCAGGTATTCCCTGGCGGTTCAGTGGTTTGGGCTTGGTGCTTTGACTGAGGAGGGCCTCAGTTCATTCCTGGTCAGGGAACCAAGATGGCACAAGCCACACAGGGAGGCCAGAAAAACCAATTAAAATAGGCATTATGTTGAGAAAAGAAACGTTCACATATTGAGTGGTCTGGGGAAGTCAGTCTGCTGAAACGAGAGTTAACTTGAATGTTCTGCCAACTCAAACAACCTAGGAAAAGTACCCTTGTGTATCAGCATTAAATACTAAAAGTAAAGGGCAGGCGGCAGTTGGAAGGTGAAGTCTTTCCTGCTGGGTCCAGGGGTTAAGAATCTGCCCCACCTTTGCCCGGGACACAGGTTTAATCCCTGGGGGGACGAGAAGATTTCACCTGCCGTCGTGGGGCAACTAAGCTCGGGAGGCCACAACTACTTAGCCTGGGGGTTCCTCGACAAGAGAAGCCAAGTGTCACACCTAGAGAGTAGCCCCCTACGTCGCCTCAACTAGAGAAAGCCCATGCAACAATGGAGAGCCAGTGTAGCCAAAAATAAAGTCATTGATTTTTAAAAATAAGTTATCCAAATAGCTTGAACGATGCAATGGATGGTTCAGAGGACAATACAGTCCAGCAGGTATCTGCATATAAAAGACAGAACAGCCTGTAGACAACAATCAGAGAAGGGTGACTCTTGGCTCAGATGTCCTGTCACCATCACCTCTGGTTGGCCAGGGAAAAGCCATCCTTGGGCCTGCCTCCTGTTGAAGCCATTGCATCTCTTATAAGACAGTAAAACTTCATTCATGGCAACTCACACACACCAGTGTTTCATTCCAAAGACCTGAGCAAACACTTGAACATTTATTTTTCTTACTAAAACTCCTAACATTTAGCATCTGAAGACCCACTTGAAACCACCTGTACCAATTTTTTTGTTTTCCTAAAAAAATGTTTTTTTGATGTGGATTTGTTATAATACTGCTTCTGTTATTTATGTCCTGTGTTTTTGGTGGCGAGGCATGTGGGATCTTAGCTCTATGACCAGGGATTGAGCCCACACCCCCTACGCTGGAAGGCCAAGTCTTAACCACTGGACCATCAGGGAAATTCCAGTGGTACCTATTATTGAATAAATAGGTACCTACTATTTAATAAATATCCACTACCTCACTGAAACAGAGAATTAAAGTAGCTACAATTTACTGCTAATATCTAAGTGCCTTCGTGCATCTGGATTCACATTTAAAAGATTAATTAAAAAGGAGCTCTATTTACAAAGTGCCTTGGGGCTTCCCAGGTGGCGCTAGTAGCCCCGAACCTGCCTGTCAATGTAGGAAACACAATAGACGCAGGTTGCATCCCTGGGTCAGAACATTCCCCTGGAGGAGGGAACGGCAACCCACTGCAGTATTCCTGCCAGCAGAATCCCACGGACACAGGAGCCTGTGGGCTACAGTCATGGGGTCGCAAAGAGTTGGCCGCAACTGAAGAGTCGCAGATAAGTGACTTACTGCACATGTGCAAAGTGCTTTAGACAGGACACTGTCTAAGAAGGCCACGGCAACCCACTCCAGTACTCTTGCCTGGAAAATCCCATGGATGCAGGAGCCTAGTAGGCTGCAGTCCATGGGGTCTCGAAGAGTTGGACACAACTGAGCGACTTCCGTTTTTTTCCGTTTAGACAGGACATGCTGTGGTCTCCACAGAGAAGGCAGCGATTCCACCTGTGTGAGCAAAGCTCCTCTAAGAGGGATGTGAGATTAGTATATTTCCTGCCATATCCACAAAACAAGGATGGCACAGCCATCGGGAATTCCAGCCTTCCAAATGCAAACGTCTGAGCCAATCCTATCTCCTGAATCCCACTCTTCCAATTCTTGACGGTGTCCTGAGGGAACATGGGTGATGATTTTAGACATGTGCATCTAAGCTCTCCTCAAACTTTTCTCTATCACAAAGCCAGGTCTGGGCAGACAGACAGAGGGGACCAGGGACAAAATGCCCGCCTGCAGGGGCATCCAGGAGAACCCCCCAAGGCATATGGACTTCATGCCTCTGTTGGGAGGCTCTGCTTTATGGATTCTTCCTTCCCCAATTCCTTCTCACTCGCTTTTCTACCCACGTAGGATATGAAAAGCTACTCGGAGTTTTCATCCTTGGTGTGGCATTGTCTCTCCCCAGCTAGATAATAAGAATCTTCTAGATAATAAAAGATCTTCATGGTGTGAAAAACACAGTGAGGTACCCCCGGGTACCAAGTCGGCAGGGACCAATGTGTAGTCCTCCACTGGAACAGGCTTCCTGAACCCTGGCCCAGGGCCTTGGGGCCGGAGTCTGCTGAGCCCTGGTCCAGAAGTTAAGGAAGATATTAATTTCTGCAACATACACACACACTCCTTTTGAGAGGCACCCTGCATGCAATGAGGACAATGTTAGGGGAGGGGTTTCATGTGGGGGAGGGTCTGGGGAAGTTTTTAAAACAATAGTTTTAGTTACTTTTCTGCCCCTCTCTGCTGCACTGCTAGCCTAGAGCAATAGTCCCTTGTGACCATCCACTTGTGAACCAAGTACACCCCAAGAGATTGTCATTCAAAGTCCCGACACTCCCAGGGGCAGAGGGGAAAGTAAATTCCCTGGTGCTTAGGATTAGGTGGTTAGGATTCCGTGCTTTCACTGCTGTGGAAAGTGAAAGTCGCTCCTATGAGTAGGACTTTGTGTGACCTCATGGACTGTACAGGCCAGAATACTGGAGTGGGTAGCCTTTCCCTCTTCCCGGGGATCTTCCCAACCCAGGTCTCCTGAATTGCAGGTGGATTCTTTACCAGCTGAGCAACCAGGGAAGACCTCAAAGCTATGGCGGGGGATTCAATTCCTGGGCTGAATTAAAACTCAGATCTTGCAAGTTATATAGCACTGTCAAAAAGAAACAAAAGCTACCATATGATCCAACAATCCCACTCTTGGGGCTATGTCCAGAAAAGATGAAAACTCTAATTTGAAAAGATACATGGACTCCAACAGCAGCACCATTTACAACAGCCAAGGCATAGAGGCAACTTAAATGCCCACTGGCAGATGAACGGATAACCAAGATGTGCTACACACACACAAACACAGTGGAATATTACTCAGCCATGAAAAAAAAAGAATGAAATGATGCAATATGCAGCAACATGGATGGACCTGGAGATTAATGTACTAAATGAAATAAGTATGCCAGAGAAAGACAAATACCATATATCACTTATATGCAGAATCTTAAAAAATGATACAAACAGACTTACTTATAAAACAGAAACAGACTCACAGACATACAAAACAAAATTAAGATCACAACAGGCCACAGTAGGGAAAAATCTGAAGTTTGGGATTAACAGATACACACTAGCATAAACAACAAGGACCTATTGTATAGCACTGGGAAACTGTATTCAATATCTTATAATATTCTCTCTATATAACTGAATCCCTCTGCTGTACACCTGAAACACTGTAAAGCAACTATCAGATCAGATCAGTCGCTCAGTCGTGTCCCACTCTTCGTGACCCCATGAATAGCAGCACCCCAGGTCTCCCTGTCCATCACCAACTCCTGGAGTTCACTGAGACTCACGTCCATCGAGTCAGTGATGCCATCCAGCCATCTCATCCTCTGTCATCCCCTTCTCCTCCTGCCCCCAATCCCTCCCAGCATCAGAGTCTTTTCCAATGAGTCAACTCTTCGCATGAGGTGGCCAAAGTACTGGAGTTTCAGCTCTAGCATCATTCCTTCCAAAGAAATCCCAGGGCTGATCTCCTTCAGAATGGACTGGCTGGATCTCCTTGAAGTCCAAGGGACTCTTAAGAGTCTTCTCCAACACCACAGTTCAAAAGCATCAATTCTTCAGCGCTCAGCTTTCTTCACAGTCCAACTCTCACATCCATACATGACCACAGGAAAAACCATAGCCTTGACTAGACGAACATTTGTTGGCAAAGTAATGTCTCTGCTTTTGAATATGTTATCTAGGTGGGGCATAACTTTCCTTCCAAGGAGTAAGCGTCTTTTAATTTCATGGCTGCAGTCACCATCTGTAGTGATTTTGGAGCCCAGAAAAATAAAGTCTGACAGTGTTTCCACTGTTTCCCCATCTATTTCCCATGAACTGGTGGGACCGAATGCCATGATCTTAGTTTTTTGAATGTTGAGCTTTAAGCCAACTTTTTCACTCTCCACTTTCACTTTCATCAAGAGGCTTTTGAGTTCCTCTTCACTTTCTGCCATAAGCATGGTGTATTCTGCATATCTGAGGTTACTGATATTTCTCCCGGCAATCTTGATTCCAATTTGTATTTCTTCCAGTCCAGCGTTTTTCATGATGTACTCTGCATATAAGTTAAATAAACAGGCTGACAATATACAGCCTTGACGAACTCCTTTTCCTATTTGGAACCAGTCTGTTGTTCCATGTCCAGTTCTAACTGTTGCTTCCTGACCTGCATACAAATTTCTCAAGAGGCAGATCAGGTGGTCTGGTATTCCCATCTCTTTCAGAATTTTCCACAGTTTATTGTGATCCACACAGTCAAAGGCTTTGGCATAGTCAATAAAGCAGAAATAGATGTTTTTCTGGAACTCTCTTGCTTTTTCTATGATCCAGCAGATGTTGGCAATTTGATCTTTGGTTCCTCTGCCTTTTCTAAAACCAGCTTGAACATCATCAACTATACTTTAATTTAAAAAAAAATCTAACCCTAACCAACCATCCCCTGGGGTAGGAAAGGGTAACCCACTCCAGTATTCTTGCCTGGAAAAGTCCATGGGCAGAGGAGGCTGGTGGGCTACAGTCCGTGGGGTGGGAAAGACTTGGACACAACCGAGCATGCACGTATACAACCAGCCACCAGTGTTTAGGTTCCTCCAAAAACTAAAAAAGCTAGTGTATGACCATGTCATCCCACTCCTGGGCATATAGCCAGAGAAAAACATGATTTGATATTCATTTCCCCACTACTGACAACAAGCAAGACATGGAAGCACCCTGAATGTCCACTGACGGACATATGTGATACACATATACAACGGAAGATTATCTGGTTTAATGAAACGATGCCATTTGCAGTCAGACAGAGAAACAAAAATCTCACAAATGATATTGCTTACACGTGGAATCTAAAATAAAAATGGTACAAATAAACTGATTTACGAAACAGAACAGACTCACAGACTTAAGAGAACGAACTTCGGTTTACCAGGGGGAAAGGGTGGGAGGGGGACAGACTGACTGGAAGGTAGGGATGGACATGCACACACAGCTACATTTAAACGGATAACCGACAGAGACCTGCTGTAAGGCCCGGGGAACTGTTCAGTATTCTACAGCAACCTCAATGGGAAAAAAGAATTTGAAAAAACAACAGACACACGAACGTGTATACCGAATCACTCTGCTGTATACATGAAACTAACGCATTATTATTAATCAACTATGCTCCAATATAAAAGTGAAAAAAAATAAAGGCCCCACTGTCAGCAGGAAGACAAACTGTAACGCACACAAGAAAAAATACAAACGTGCAGATAGTAACACACAAAGAACTCTGCTAGTCACCAAGGAGATGCAGGTCAACAATGAAACAGATTTGCCTGTCAAGTCACAGATTTAACAAAGAATTTTTTTAAAAAAATTTATTTATTTGGCTGCCTGGAGTCTTTGTGGTGGCATGCAGGATCTTCGAGCGCTGTGCATGGGCCCTCCAATTGGGGTGCACAGGTTTAGTTGCTCTGAGGCAGGTGGCACTCAGACCCCCGACCAGGGATCGAACACGCATCCCCCGGCATTGCAAGGCAGTTTCTTAACCCCTGGACCACCAGGGGACTCCCAAATCTTTTCCAAAAGACTGCTTGGCAATTCCACGTCCAGACTGTCCTCCTAAGGAAATGAATGAGTATTTCACCACGTATGCCTGCTGCAGTATTACTTTCCACTGGGAAAGACTGGAACACATCCCTACAAGTCCACAGTGCTCCCACTGGGTGGCCGGATCTTAAGAGTGCCAGGCATCACAGGTGTACAAAGAAAACAACGCTGTTTACATCAAGTATATAAAGTGTGATCACATGTCCCAAAGGAGACACACTGCTCTCTCTGGATGTGATCCTGAGGACAATTTTCACTGTCTTCCTTCTGCCTTCCAGGCCTTCCATATGTTTTTATATTTTACATATTCAAATTTTGGGGGGCCATACAGCTTAGCATGTGGGATCTTAACTCTTCAACCGGGGATCGCACCTATTCCCGCCTGCAGTTGAAGGTGAGAGTCTTAACCACTGGGCTGCCAGGGAAGTCCCTCTGTTTTTAATAAAAATGTTCTAATATTAGTAACACAGATTTTTTTTTTCTTTTTTAAAGAAGGAAATGTTACTAAAGACTACAGAACAGCCTAGAGAACCGTAGCCCCAGATAAATATAAATCCTGGCTCTCAAAAACAAACCTCAAGCTTATGAAATAAGGGGCCACTTTTGAACTCTGGGAAACTGTGTGGGAAAACATATTAAAATACAGATAGGGCTTCCCTGGTGGCTCAGACAGTAAAGAATCCGTCTGCAATGTGGGAGACCTGGGTTCGATCCCGGGGTTGGGAAGATCCCCTGGAGAAGGGATTGGCAACCCACTCCAGTATTCTGGCCTGGAGAATTCACTAGCCTGGTGGGGGGCTCCAGTCCATGGGTCAGACAGCACTGAGAGACTAACACTTTCAGAAGAGCGTTACCATCTCTGTAAACTAAGAGAAAACCATCTGCTTTAAGCGTCTCCCTTTTAGCACAATGCAGGTGACCCCAAATTTTTGAAAATACCATTTCTCAGAATATTGTCTGATTGTTACTCAGCCGAACCATATTTAGAAACAGGTTATTTACTCAATAGGGTTCAGATATTTATTGTACATGAAAATTGTACTTTATTCCTATGTCTATCAATCATATGCACTTATGTGTGCATGAATACATATACTTACACGCTTGTGTGAATACATATATAACATGCATGCGTGTATACATATAGATGCAGGTGTGTCTGTATGTATACGTGTTAAATACTTTCCTTGAATTTCCAGTTATTCTACTTAAAAAAATTGTACACTGCGGGGGACTGATCCGGTAAGGGTTAAGTCTTGGGAGCTGCCTGGCTGCTTACCACAGCCTGAGGCCCGTTTCCTTTAGCTCTCTGTCCCGCCTCCACCAAGAATGATTTACAACCTGTTTGCTCCTGCGAGTCTGGTCGGTCGCTACGCTTCAAGGAGTAGGGTCTTTTGTATTCTTAGTACAGCTTGAATCTGGAGATTGCTCCTTTGATCAATAACAGAACTGCATGTTACATGTCACGTACTGTATACTATATATGTGAGCACCAATAAAGGACGTGATCGGTCCTGTGTGGTCCGATCCTCTCAACCCCATCTTGCTTTCAGCCTTTTCTTCTAAGCTCCCGAACGGCGGGTCTCATTGGGCTATTACTTACCAAGCGCTGGTTGCGGCAGTACACTTTATAATTATTATTATTCTGGCTGAGTCACAAGGCATGTGAAACCTCAGCTGCATGAACCAGGAATGGAACGCACACCCCCTGCCTTGGAAGGCAAAGTCCTAACCACTGGACCACCAGGGAAGTCCCATTGTTATTTTATTTTGAATGGCCTCCAAATATGTTTAAGAGCCCACTGGCTGGACTTTGTTAACAGTCCTTAAATAACACTGGGCATGTAAAGCTGCACCGAAGAGAACTTCATTTGCTAGCAGCTAACTTGATCACAGAACAGCTAAGTAGGTGTATCTGGCAAGCACACTTGCAATGCATCAAGCACCTCTTGCAGACAGAAAAGCCCAGTCTGCTGACAAGAGCCCATTTTATCTATAATTGGATCTCAAAGAAAACACACATGTGTGTGTGTGTGTGTGAGATATAAGTCTTCACTCACATGACTATCGGTAGCAACTGACCACAACAAGACAACCCAGGAATCTGGATGTGTTATGCACGGGGAATTTAAGCTCCTGGCTTCTCTCCCTGAGAATCGAAAATGATCACGGCTGTATGGGTCCTTAGAAATAATTTAACTCCAACTCCTTACTTCACGGATGAAGAAACAGAAGGTCACATCCACGAGGGCCTGGGACCTGTGTCCGCAGTCTCTCAGCCTGCCCAAGAGGTGTCTGTATCTGTCTCGTCGCCCCAGAAACCCACATGACAATTCCTCCACACTGCGCTGCTGGTGCACTGAACTGCTGACCCTGAGACATGACAGCAAGTGAGAAAGCAGGTCTGGCATCCAAAACAGGTCGACACACAGGCAATGCTGGTGTGCAAGACCTTTCATCACCAAACATGCCAGGAGCCAGCAGGTACCCCCACCCAGACAAATGTCCAGCCTGTGTGAATCCACACTGCAGTATTTGCAATGGATGACCAACAAGGACCTGCTGGACAGCACAGGGAACTCTGCTCAGGGTCATGTGGCAGCCTGGATAGGAGGTTTGCGGAGGGGAGAATGGATACAGGTATACAGATGGCTCAGTCCCTTTGCTGTCCACCTGAAATCATCACAGCATCGTTAATCAGCTATACTCCAGTACAAAATAAAAAGTTAAACACACACACACACAGAAGCTGTGTGAATCCACTCTCTTGAGACCCTGTTTGTTTCCTACAAAGTGAACATGTACTCCACTTTGTGAGGTCCAAGATAGATGGTGAGAAGCCTCTAAGGAATGGTGGCTTAGAATGAAGCCTCTAATGAAATCCTGAGAATTCTCAGAGTCTTTAAAAGTGAAAAACTGTCAACTTCAGGCTCTCTTCAGATATCCAGGGATGTCTACAGGCCCTCCCAGAAATGACTTGTCTGTTGAACCTACTGGTAGGAAAGTCAGAAAACACAACTGGGCACAGACCGGGGAGAGGCAGGCTCACCCTGGTGGACACAAAACGCCAGCTCTTTGTTGCTAGTGCTTCCCCACCTACACCTTGCTAAATTTTCATCCGTACAAGAGGAGGAGAATTCAAGGCAGTGAGGAGTAAATCAAATGCATGCTGAGGGCCACACGGAGGAGTAGCTTCCCCAACCCGCAAAACCCCAATGCGGCTCGAAGAACAGTCAGTTTATGCCAAACACCCACCCGTCGGCATACGTGACAGGGTCACATGTGACCTCAGCTGGGCAGGACAAGCCTTATCCAACCTGTATGGTCAACACCCATATGGATGGTCATTTCTAATACTCCTTTAAAAATATATAATTATTTTTAATTGGAGGATAATTGCTTTACAACATTGTATGAGCTTCTGCTGGACAACAATGAGAAATCAGCCATTTGCAGTGTATGTATCCCCTCCCTCTTGAATCTCCCTCACTTCCCCCATCCCACCCATGTAGGTCATCACAGAACACCAAGCAGAGCTCCTTGTTATATGATAGCTATTTTACCCATGGTATGGTATACATGCTAATACTCCTTTAATAAATGGCTTTTCTGTGTTTTGTCCATGCATTCATGAATGTCCATGCATGTCATTCATGAATGACAATATCCCTGCAATATCCCCCATTTTTCCATAAGGGGTATATGTTTGTTGGGTTCGTGTTTGTGTGTGTTTGTTGGGTTCGTGTGTGTGTGTGTGTGTGTGTGTGTGTGTGTACGTGAGAAAGACGGAAAGGATGAAATGTCTCTCCACTATGCTTGACAGAAAGAATCACAGAGACATCCAAGTTTCTGTTAGGGGAAGCACACTGATTGAAACCGCCCACCCTGGATAGGCACCATAGTAACTATCTGCATGAATTGTTTTATGATAGGAGATCCTGAAAAGGAATAGGGAAATAATAAGCTACCCCAACCGGAAGAATTCGGGAAAGGTTGAAAGGAGACACCGGTTGTCCATCCACTTTCCAGAATCCCTCTGGCTAACATCCATCTTGGCTAAGAGATGCGTGCGCCACCAGGAAACACTGAATTAGAGTGATTGGCCAAAGACCACCAGGAAACTAATCCCATCACCATAGAACCTGAGACTGCAAGCCACGGGGCAGAGCCATTCTCCTGGGTTCCCTTACCCTACTGCTCTCCAACCGGCTGCCCTTTCCCAATAAAATCTCTTGCTTTGTCAGCACATGTGTCTCCTCAGACAATTCATTTCCAAGTGTTACACAAGAGCCCAGTTTCAGGCCCTGGAAGGGGTCTGCCTTCCTGCAACATTTCTACCATCTGGAAAATACGCTTCTCCAATGTAATGATAAAAGATATATATATTTCTAATATACACCCTCCAAGATTCTGGTTTCCAAGGGAAAAGAAACTATGTCTATACCATTCATCAAAACTCGACCCAATCTTTTATTTATTTTATGACATGGTAACATAGCATTTTTCCTTCATTCATTGTGCAGGTCTTCAGACAATGTATATGGCAGCAGGTTGTTATGAACGTTGCCAGGTAGCTTTCTGAAAACCTTCCTCCAAACCCCTTTCCCCTCAATGGTTCACCTAGGCATGACCACCACTTCAGGCATGATGCACTTTCAAGAAGACTCCCACCCAGGGGAAGTCAGTTCCTGCAGACCCAGACTGTGGCAGTTTCTCTGTAAAAACGGCATCTTCCTGACACACACACCAAAGTGTGTTTGAGCAAAGCAAAACCGTTTCAATCAGTTAGAAATATGGCCAAAATTAGTAACACCTTTCATTTATCACAATTAAAAAAGTAAAAAAAAAACAAAAAACCAATCCCACAGCATATATGCAGCAAAACCCTGTAAAGACTGCACATCTTTCTATGGGCACAATCGAAAAAGAGCACAAATCCAATCATTGCAAAATGCTCACAACAAACCTAAAGCACTTTTTTCTATTTACATTTTGTCTTTTTCTCTGCAATCAGCAGACTAGGAGCCAATTCACCCACCAAGCATTTTTTTCATGACTCAACATGCACACCTGATTTCCCTGCCCATTCTGCTTTGGCTGACTCACCATTTCCTTTCTCCATCCACATTCAAAGCCTCTTATTGTGAAAATGTTCTTACTGTTATGGAAAAAAACGGCACAGCAAGCAAGTCTTCATGCAGGGCTGGCGCCCTCCTGTCAGCCTCCTGGGGACCCTTGGGCAAGGGAAGCAGGTCTGCAGATTCCACTGAGGCGTTCGCGGCCCCCTGCCCCGCCAGGCCAAAGGCTCCCAGTCCCAAGAGCGCATGTCTACACACACACATACACACACTACAGGCTCGCATGCCCCAAGAGCGCATGTGTCTACCAGTGTGCGTGCGCACACACACACACACACACAGAGTACAGGCTCGCATGCACACACACACACACACACACACACACAGTACAGGCTAGCGTGCCTGCACGCAGACTGAGCTCCAGCGGACTCTGCACCCACTGTCTGCACGGTTTAACCATCGGGCAGAACAAAACGCAGGGAGAGCGTCTGCAGGTCTCCCCCAGATCCACTCCCTACCCCCAACCCCCAGAGCTGGCAACTTGCTCTTCAAGGAAGGAGAACAAAAGGGGAGCGAGCAGCTTGCAAGCCCAGAAGGCAGCCTTGCCCTGCAGATGCCTGGAGATGGGGGGTGGCGGGAGTACCCGGCTGGCTCACCCGCTCTCCGACCGCTGCGAGCACACCTGGCGGCCCGACTGCGTCCACTGCGGCCTAGCAATGGACAAGTCCACGCAGGCTCCCTCCAACTGCAACCCCGGGGGTCTCTGGGCTCCTCGGTGACTTTGCTGGCAAATCCCGAGGCTAAACCCCCAAAGCCTGGCCCTCCTGAAGCCTGTCTTGCTCTTTTTATCACTTCAAAGTGATAGGAAACAACAACAAAAAGCCTCCCTGTTATGCAGCTCTGTCCACTAGATTGTGCTGCATTATATCCTCAAACTTGTGACCTTTCCTCACAACCTTAAGGTCAGACGGAACAATAAAGTTGGGAAAAAAAAAAAAAAAACAACCCAAAGCCAACATTCAATAGCCCATTTCGAATCTATCTGTATTTTGGGGGTTTATTACACACTTGGTAGTAATGCAATCAGAACAACTAACAGAGTGTCTCCAGAAGTTTAACTGCCTAGAAGGCATTGTGTGCAGACCACCAAGAGGTCGCAGGCTGACCCTGACCCAACCCATCCCTTCATAATGATCTGTATTTAAAGTCCCTGCACCACCCTCCCCAGACAGCCTGAGACCTTGGGTGCTTCACCACCCCACAAACACTCAGGAAGTTCCCCTCACCAGGGTCCTTAACAGCCCCTTCCCACACAGACTGCCTTGACCCTCTCCAGCCCAGCACTTAACCCTTCAGGTCCAAGGTTCACCACGGGCTTCCACCTCTTTAAAATGCACCCCAATTAACTTTCCATTCTTGCTCAATGAAACAAACAACCCACACCACTTTCAATATCCCCTGAATTGTGGCTATTTTTGGCTCCTCTGGTGGCTCAGACAATAAAGAATTGCCTGCAGTGCAGGGGATGGAGTTCAATCCCTGGGTTGGGAAGATCCCCCCACCCCCAGAGAAGGGAATGGCAACCCATTCCAGTACTCTTGCCTGGGGAAATTACATGGACAGAGGAGCCTGGTGGGCTAGAGTCCGTACAGTTGTAACAAGTCAGACACCACTGAGAGACTAACACACACGTGGCTATTTTAACTAAAGGTGACTTTCTTTTTGCACCTGCTTGATCTTCGACACTGTGCTGCTCCATTACTGGTACACACATTAAACTTTCACATGAATCTGCAAGGAAGGTCACTGCTATGTTTATCTCCAGGCCAGCATACTAGTGAGTCAAAGTCACTCAGTCATGTCCGACTCTTTGTGATCCCATGGACTATAAAGTTCATGGGATTCTCCAGGCCAGAACACTGGAGTGGGTAGCCTTTCCCTTCTCCAGAGGATCCTCCCAACCCAGGGATCGAACCAGTGTCTCCTGCATTGCAGGTGAATTCTTTACTAGCTGAGGGACAAGGTAAGCCAAATAATGTATTAAGTACGCTATTCACCCCCATTAAATTTTAATAAAATAGAATTAACCCACTGAAATAATGTCCTAATGTCACAGTAAGTTGGGAATTGCTGAGGCAAGCCACAAATATCAGGAAACAAACTAAAGACAGGTGGGCATGAAAGAATTCTGATGGTGACAAGGCAACCAAGTATGTTAAGTAAGTCTATGCAGATGCTGAATATAAAAGTTAATATCTGGGAACTCTGGGGTTTTCACATTGCTGTTTAGTTGCTAAGTCATGTCTGACTCTTGTAACCCCTTGGACTGTAATCCACCAGGCTCCTCTGTCCATGGGATTTTCCAGGCAAGAACACTGGAGTGGGTTGCCATTTCCTCCTCCAGAGAATCTTCCTGACCGAGGGATCCGCATTGGCAGGCAGATCTTTACGGACGGAGTCACTAGGGAAACCATGTTCCAGAGAAGACTAGTTATTGGGACGTTATTTGCAAGCTTAGCTGGCTTTATGCAAGCACACAGAAAAGAAAAGAGTGGATTTGAACCTGTTTTCTCCCCCCAAAGCCCACATTCTTCACACTTGTTTATTTTTTTAAGTAATTTTATTTATTTATTTTTGGTGGTGATGTGTTTTCATTGCTGCAGACTTTCTCTAGCTGCAATGATCCGGAGCTACTCTCCAGTTGTGGGGTGTGGCCTTCTCGTTGCGGTGACTTTTCTTCTTGCAGAGCTTGGGTTCTATGGCACATGAATTTCAGCACTTGCAGCTCCTGGGCTCAACAGTTGTGGCTTAGTTGCTCCACGGCCTGTGAGATCTGCCTGGCTAGGGATCGAACCTGTGTCTCCTGCATTGACAGGTGGATTCTTTACCACGGAGCCTCCAGGGAGGCCCCTGCACACTGGCTTTCATCTCCGTGTATTATTTTACCAAGCCCAGGACCCACCACTACCCGAGGGCACCATCCACCCAAGGCCAGTCGCATATCTCAGAGCAGAACCCAAGGCCGTCCATATTAACAGGCATCCACGAAGAGCCTCGTGGCTTTCCTGAGGGCTTCTCTGGGTGGTCCAGGGGCTAAGACTCCACTCTCCCAAGAAAGGGACCTAGTTTCAATCCCGGGTCAGGGAACTAAGATCCCACATGCCGTCCCTCAGAGTTTGCATGCGCCCAACTAAAGATCCCACATGCCACAGTTAAAAGCTGCTGCTGCTGCTTCTGCTGCTGCTGCTGCTAAGTCGCTTCAGTCGTGTCCAACTCTGTGCGACCCCATAGACGGCAGCTCACCAGGCTGCCCTGTCCCTGGGATTCTCTAGGCAAGAACACTGGAGTGGGTTGTCATTTCCTTCCCCAAGGCATGAAAGTGAAAAGTCAAAGTGAAGTTGCTCAGTCGTGTCCAACTCTTAGCGACCCCATGGACTGCAGCCTAGCAGGCTCCTCCGTCCACGGGATTTTCCAGGCAAGAGTACTGGAGTGGGGTGGCATCGCCTTCTCCAGTTAAGAGCTGGTGCAGCCAAATAAATGAGGTTCGCACCTGACATTTACAAGCTAACTCGAAATGCCATGAGGAAAGCTACTCCAACACTTCCTTTCAGAATGCTTTTAGATTTACAGAAAAATTACAAGAGGAGAACATTTCCTACACCCGTTTTCCCTGCTGTCAACACATTAGTACATTTGCCATAACTGTATGCCACAATTAGTACCATTGCCATAATTGCCATTAGTATGTTTGACTAAGTTGCTAAGTCGTATTTGACTCTGAGATCCCCCCCCGGGACTGCAGCATGCCAGGCTTCCTTGTCCTCTGCTATCTCCTGGAGTTTACTCAAACTGAGTCCACTGAGTTAGTGATGCCATCCAACCAACTCATTCTCTGTCGTCCCCTTCTCCTTACCCTAAATCCCGTCTTGGTACATTAACTGGTGTTCATACCATATTCAGACTTACTTCATTCTCACCTACTATTCTCTCTACGTTCCAGGACACCCCATTTCATTCACCAGTCACAGGCTCCTCCCATCCAAGTGACAGCCTCTGAGACCATCCTTGTTTTCCAGGCCCTCCAGAGTTTCCAGAAGGACTGTGCAGACATTTGCAGAATGTCTCAGCTGGGATCTGTCTGATGTTTCTGTTGTGATGACTGACCCAGGAATTGTGGATTTGAGGGGCTGGGGGAGTTGGAGAACACAGAGGTGAAATGCCCTTCGTATCTTCAAATATAAGGACTGTGCTGTCAATACAATATCTCTACGGATGAGCTGGCAGGATTAGCTACACCAGCTTCTCTGCAGTCATACAGCCTCACCCAAGCATTTCACCCTGGCCCCTGTGGAAGGAGCTCACCAAATGCAGCCTGAAGTATAAGACAGAAGGGCTCTACTCCCCTCAACACACCTCATCCCACTCCCCAAGGGCAGAAGACCTACAGAGATTCAGAACTTTTCTGTACAGATCTCTTTCCTCCACTTCTAATGTACTTGATCACTTATGTCTATCAGTGTGGACTCAGGAATTGTTTATTATTTTTAATGTTTATTTCAAAACTTGGTTTATTTTTGACTGTGCAGGGTGTTCATTGCTGCACAGGCTTTCTCTGGTTGCGGCAAGCGTGGGTTACTCTCCAGTTATGATACGTGGACTTTTCACTGTTAGTGGCTTCTCTTATTGGCAAGCACAGGCTCCAGGGCTCCTGGGCCTGAGAGCTCAGTAGCTGTGATGCACAGGCTTAGTTGATCCATGGCATGTGAGCTCTTAGTTCCCGGACCAGGGATTGAATCAGTGTGCCAGCACAGGAAGGCAGTTTCTTAACCACAGGACCATCAGGAAAGTCCAGGGATATTTTATACACTCCTTCATATTCCACAGCAAGTTTTGGTAATAGGAAACTCCAAGCTGGCTTCTGTATTCCTTTGGCAAATCCTCGTTACAGGGTTTTCTTGAGTACTTCCTTACTTTTTGGGCACAACACACTGCAGACTTCGTTTGTATACTGCCAGCCCCAACCCTAGACTTGCCCATTCCTCCAAGGAGCCCTGGATCTTTTGATGGAAAAGCAGAGACATCACTTTGCCAACAAGGGTCCGTCTAGTCAAACCTACGGTTTTTCCAGTAGTCACCTTCGGATGTGAGAGCTGGACCATGAAGAAGGCTGAGCATTGAAGAAATGATGCTTTTGAACTGTTGTGTTTGAGAAGACTCTTGAGAGTCTCTTGGAGAGCAAGATCAAACCAGTCAATCTTTAAGGAAATCAACCCTGAGTATTCATTGGAAGGACTGATGCTGAAGCTCCAATAAGCTGGCCACCTGATGTGAAGAACTGACTCATTTGAAAAGACCCTGATGCTGGCAAAGATTGAGGGCAGGAGAAGCGGGTGACAGAGGATGAGACAGTTGGATGGCATCACCACTTAATGGACATGAGTTTGAGCAAGCTCTGAGAGATGGTGATAGACAGAGAAGCCTGGCATGCTGCAGTCCATGGGGTCGCAAAGAGACTGAGCGACTATCGCCTTCACTTTCATATTAGCAACCAGAACCTGGCAGCTGCTTCTGTACTAGGAAATCCATTTTTAAGAGACAGCCTCAATGAATGATTTCTAAAGAGAAAGTATTTTTATCCGGTTAAGGTTTATCATTGGGTTTTCCTACATCCACGTTTCCTACAATGAGTCCAACTTACCAAGCATATAAGATGCTCAGAGCTTACGCATGGTGAATGCCATTAAGACTCAAAGTTGTAAATATCCGTAATAAGCGGAACACACATCTGCTTTTACCTGATAAGACATTTGTGCCCTTGAAAAAGTCCACAAGTAAAAAGAGAACAGAACACAGTAAGCACTCTGGCATGCATACATCCCAAAGGAACTGTTGCTCTTATCTTAGCCTCTCAGACGAGCTTGATGAAGCCTCAACCCATACCCAAGTCACTCCACGTGAATGGAGGAGCCCTTATGGTCTGTAAATCTCAGAAAGGAGAGTCCGTTCTCAGCATCTTTAGCTGTTTTATTACACGTCCTTGCTGTGAACGGGCCATAGCCACATTAACCAAGCCAGAGACCAGTGAGATGAAAATGATGAGAGGCGTGGCTATCAACACTGCAGAGAACAACATCAGAAACATCTGGATAGACGACCACACAGGCCCCACCTCCCGTCCTGGAAGCATCCTCACTGATTCCCATTCTTTAGCCCCCTGGCCAGGTCCCAGGGCTGGCAAGACCTCTCAGTCTGGGCCTTATGGGAGCACAGGCACACCCAGCCATTCAGGGACCGTCCACACCTGCTCCCAGGTCACAAAAGCAGAGCTGTCCGCAGGCTGGAAACACTGAGTTCCCTGAGGGCCAAAGTGTTTACCCATCTGATCCTTTGCAAAGCTTGTTGACCTCTGAGCTAGAGCCAAGACTCGCAGACTGGAGTCACACACGACCTTGTTTATTTTTTTTTGTTTCCAACCTCCCAATAGAAATTTTATACCAAAGTGGGTATAACTAATTTACATGCTCACGATCAGTATGTAGAAATTCTACGGATCTACACAGAACACATGGTCTGTGTAGACGTTGTGGCAATTTAATGAGTGAAAAGCAGCATTTTTATTGCAGTCTTTCTTTTAAAACTATTCAAGGGCAGCTGATTTGCCATGCTGTGTTAATTTCTGCTGTATAGCAAAGTGATTCAGCTATACATATATATACATTCTTTCATATTCTTTGCTATGATGGTTTACCACAGGATACTGAATATAGCTCCCTTTGCTCTACAGTCAGTTCAGTTGCTCAGTCATGCCTGACTCTGCGACCCCATGGACTGCAGCACACCAGGACCCCCTGTCCATCACCAACTCCCGGAGCTTGCTCACACTCATGTTCATCGAGTCAGTGATGTCATCCAACCATCTCATCTTCTGTCATCCCCTTCTCCACCTGTGTTCAATCTTTCCCAACATCAGGGTCTTTTCCAGTGAGTCAGTTCTTCGCATCAGGTGGCCAAAGGATTGGAGCTTCAGCATCAGCCTCAGTCCTTCAGTGAACATTCAGGACTGATCTTTAGGACGGACTGGTTGGATTTCCGAGCAGTCCAAGGGACTCTCTCAAAAAGTCTTCTCCAGCACCACAGTTCAAAAGCACCAATTCTTCGGTGCTCAGCTTTCTTTATGTGCTCTACAATAGGACCTTGTTTATCCATCCTGTATAGAATAGTTTGCATCTTCTAACCCCAAACTCCTAATCCTTTCCTTTCCCACACCGACCCCCTCTGTAACCACAAATCTGTTCCCATATTGCATCATTTTATATTAATTAAAAAAAAAAACAAAACATTTTTTGTGGATTTCCAGCATTGATGTGATTTGAAAAACTGAGACAAAGCTCATATACCCAAAAATTCACCCTCTGGCAGTGTCCGGTTTAGCAGCTTTTAGTAAATTCACAGAGTTGGGCAGCATGACCACCATCTCATTTCACATTTCCATCACCCACACAGGAGCTACACACCACTGGGACAGAGTGCCATCCTCCGAACCTTCACCCACCTCCCCTGTGTCTCCACGGATCTGCCTTTTCTGGGCAGCATCTACACACAGAATCATGCAACTACACACAGAATCATGCAAGGAGAGGCTTTTTATGAAATTGTTAAATATGTCTAGTTTCCTCGTTTTTACAGGTCTTAGACGTGAAACGCAAAGTATTAGTTATTCAGTCATGTCTGACTCTCTGTGACCCCACGCACTGCTGACCGCCAGGATCCTCTGTCCATGGGACTGTCCAGGCAAGGATACTGGAGTGGGTAGCCATTCCCTTCTGCAGGGGATCTTCCCGACCCAGGGATCAAACCTCAGTCTCCTGCATTGCCAGCAGAATCTATACTATCTGAGCCATCAGAGAAGCCATAAAACATAAAACAGATATGCAAGTGACATGAGAGCAGAGCATTAAGCCATTTATGTAACAGCTTTGCTGGAAATGAACTGTTTCTCTTGTGGCCCCAGACACCCCACTTCTTGTAGGTGCAGTTACCGTGGCTTCCCACATGCCACGTAAGGACTCACTGCTCCCCTCTGCAAGGACAGGAGCTACAGCTCTGCTGCCAGGGCACTCTGAGGGCTCACCCCTTGTGTGTGGAGACAGCTGGGTTCTTGCGTGAGCCTGGACTCAACTTTTTGTCCCTGCTGGGGATGTCCAGCTCATCACCTCCAACAATGTGACCCAAACACACACAAGGCGTGACTGTGCACACTGTCCAGAACATCCTGGTAATAATTCTAAGATTTCTCAATGGGTACAAGCCTTCCCTTTGGGGTGATGAGAATGTTCTGGAAGTGGCTGGTGGTAATGGGTGAACTAATTCCTACTGAGTGATGAGAATGTTCGGGAAGTGGATTGTGGTGATGGATGAACTAATCCCTTCAGGGTCATGAGAACATTCTTGAAGTGCAGTGTGGTGATGGATGATGAACTAAGCCATGGAGCCCTCTGACCACTGCCCTTACAATGCTCCCTTCTGATTAACAGGGACTCACAAGACAAAACCAGGCAGTAAGCAAACCTGCCCGTCCCTCAGCCTGGCTCTGCACTTCTGGAAGTCGCCTGGCTATAAACACAAGGAGAGAATGTAGTGACAAATGAAGACTTAAAACCAGCACCAGACGCTGAGCCCAGGACTTTCCCACGGCTGCTGCTTCTCATCTCTGGAAGCACGGAGGTCGGTCAGCGAGGCTCCCTGCATAGGAGACGCTGCACCACCAGACGGAAGCTGGACTCTGCCCTGGAAAGTTCAAGCTTGGCCTTCACCTTGTGATCGTCCCAGCGTGACTTCCTAATTACCTGGCATGGCGGTTCAGAAGGGAAAACTTCACTGCCGCCTTAGCTCACTGAATTCAGGCCAGAAAAGCAAGCAGCACATGAGGGTGGAACACTCTCCAATTATGAAACCTTCTCGTGAGCAGCCTGCGAGTGCACACAAGGTCAGTCCTGTGTGTGGAACAAACGTATGAACACCATGGGGAAAAGGGTGGCTGGGGGGAGCCAGGAGATTGACACACACACACCACTGATGAATAAAGTGGGGAAAAAATAGTGAAAGCGTTAGCTGTTCAGTTGCATCTGATTGCAACCCCATGGACTGTAGCCCCCAGGCCCCTCTGTCCATGGGATTCTCCAGTCAAGAATACTGGAGTGGGTTGCCATTCCCTTCTCCAGGGGATCTTCCTGACCCAGGGATTGAACTCGTGTCTCCCAAGTTGCAGGCAGACTATTTACCATCTGAGACACCAGGGAAGCCCATACACTATTGATGGAAAAGTGAAAGTTGCTCAGTTGTGTCTGACTCTTTGTGACCCCACGGACAGTCCATGGAATTCTCTAGGCCAGAACACTTAAGTGGGTAGCCTTTCCCTTCTCCAGGGGATCTTCCCAATCCAGGGATTGAACCCAGGTCTCCCACATTGCAGGCGGATTTTTTACCATCTGAGCCACGAGGGAAGCCATACTCTATTGATACTATGTATAAAATATATAACTAGTAAGAACCTATTCTATAGCACAGGGAACTGCCTGCTCTGTGGGAATCTAAATGGGAAGTACTTTTTCAAAGACAGCATATATATCTATCTGCATCTATACACACAGCTGATTCATTTTGCTGTACGGCAGAAACTAACACAACACTGTTAAGCAACTATACTCCAATAAAAACTAATTAATAAAAAGAGAAGTCAGACTTGGCATCGGACTCTGGACACCAAGCCACCTCTCAGGGGAAGTCGGACAGGGAGGTGACCCTCAGCTGGATTTAAGTATGTTGATGGATTTACTATGAAAACATGCTTTTCCCTGAAGAGCATAAATCACGTTCCACCAATGTAAAACACATTCCACCTTCTGGCTGTTACTGGGCTTAAGGATACATTATAAAGTCTCCACCGCAACTCCCCACTTCTTCTCCCACGTGTCCCAACAAAACACAAGCCTGCAGGTCAGAGCTGGTTGGCTGGCAGCAACTCCTCCTGGTGGGGGTGGAGGTGGCCAGGAGGAGGATAGGGGTGGGAACCTGCCAGAGGCCACAGCGCCGGGCTCCACCCCACAGTAATACTCTGCAGAACCTCCCAGAACAAAATCCTCTACAATTTTTCCACATACCAAGAGGTGGGGGTGGGGGGTAGGGGGCTGGGGATGGTTTCTGGATGATTCAAGCAGATGGCATGTATGGTGCACTTTCTTTCTGTAAGTATCCCATGTGATAAATAAAGGAAATACTTTTCTACCATAAAATTTCCTTGTGATAAATAAGGAAATATCTGTATCACTCAGCCTAATGTACAATCAGTGGGAGCTGTAAGCTTGTCTCTCTGCAACTAGATAGTCCTATCTGGGGGAGTGATGGGAGATACAGACACCTGAAGGGTGCTGCTTATGTCCAGTCTAGTCCATAACTGGGCTTCCCAGGTGGCTCAGCTGGTAAAGAATCCGCTTGCAATGCAGGAGACCCTGGTTCGATTCCTGGGTGGGGAAGATCCACTGGAGAAGGGGGCAGGCCATCCACTCCAGTATTCTTGGGCTTCTCTGGTGGCTCAGCTGGTAAAGAATTCGCCTGCAAGGCAGGAAACCTGGGTTCAATCCCTGGGTTGGGAAGATCCCCTGGAATAGGGATGGGCTACCCACTCCAGTATTCTGGCCTGGAGAATTCCATGGACTGTATAGTCCATGGAGTCGCAAAGAAACAGACACAACTGAGTGACTTTCAGTCACTCACTCCATAATCTTGCTTTGGTTGTTGCAGGTGACTCAGTGGTAAAAAGAATCCGCCTGCCAATGCAGGAAATACACAAGTTCGATCCCAGGGTAGGGAATATCCCCTGGAGAAGGGCATGGCAACCCATTCTGGTATTTATGCCTGGAGAATCCCATGGACAGAGAAGCCTGATGGGCTATATAGTTCATGGCGTCCCAGAGTCAGACACGACTGAACACACACACAACACACTGCAGAAAACCCTGCTTCACAAAGATGTTGCAAATGGAAGCAGGCTTTTCAGTGCTTTTGTGGAAATCTCAGGATATTCCGCCTTGACTTGAATCTACAATGTACAGACATTTGAAGCTATCTCAAACTTACTTTCAGGGATACCGTTATTTGCTACCTCAGGCAGTAAAGTGAGCGATGTGAAAGGGCTGTAAATACAGATAAAGCTTTGGTCCTTCCCTCCCCTCTCCTGGTTCACTTCCTGCTGTGTGGCTGAGGGAGAGGGGTGGGGGGTTCCTATATGATCTGCAGCCAGCCTGGGCGTTGGTGACCCCCTTCTCTACAAGGCTTCATGTGGAAGGAGCAATAATCCAACATGGTTAAATCTTACAAGGGTTTGATGCACGGTAGTGGCCAACTTCCCTGGTGGCTCAGACGGTAAAGAGTCTGCCTGTAGTGCGGGAGACCAGGGTTTGAAACCTGGGTTGGGAAGATCCCCTGGAGAAGGGAATAGCAACCCACTCCAGCATTCTTGCCTGGAGAATCCCCTGGATGGAGGATATAAGGACTTATCCCCTGGAGGGCTATAAGTCTATGGGGTGGCAAAGAGTCAGACATGACTGAGCGACTTCACTTTCTTTCTTTCTTTAGCGGCCAACAAGTTTATGGTACCAAATTTGACATGCTGATGTCTTCACTCCAAAAAGCAAGGAGAGCCTGCTGCTTCATGTACTGCCAGGTCAACTAAAATCGTCAATACAAGTTCAGCAGCAGGGTTCTGCCATCGGACAATCACCCAAAAGGAGCTGAGTCCCACCTCCACTCATATTCTGGTTAACAGATCAGCAGTTAGAGAGTGTTACTTAGTCCTGTCCGACCACTTAACATTAAAAAAATTGACAATTATGCGTCATCCCCCCAGTTATAAGCATGGGTGTATTTCCTTCCCTCCTATGCTAGAAGTCCCTGTGGGGGTGGAACGCCTGTCCTACTTGATCCAGAACCAGAATTCTGAACCTCAGAAAAATGTTCTCAATTTGGAGAGTTGGGGGGAGAACGGATACATGCATACATAGGGCTGAGTCCCTTCGCTGTTCACCTGAAACTATCACATTGTTAATTGGCTACAGTGAAAGTGAAGTTGCTCAGTCGTGTCTGACTCTTTGCGACCCCCTGGACTGTAGCCCACCAGGCTCCTCCGTCCATGGGATTTTCCAGGCCGGAATACTGGAGTGGGTTGCCATTTCTTTCTCCAGGGGATCTTCCCGACCCAGGGATTGAATCCGGGTCTCCTGCATTGCAGACAGGCACTTTACCATCTGAGCCACCAGGGAAGCCCAATTGGCTATACTCCAATATAAGATAAAGTTTTTTTAAAAGTTCTCAATTTGATTTACATGAATAATTATCTTGATACTCTTCTGGCACCCTAATAAATACAATAAAAACCAGTTTTCATTATCATGTTCTGGTTAACAGATCAGCAATTAGAGGGCGTTAGTTGCTCAGTCCTGTCCGACTCTGCAACCATATAGCCCGCCAGGCTCCTCTGTCCATGGGACTGTCCAGTCAAGAATACTGGAGCGGGTAACCACGTCCTTTGCAAGGGGATCTTCACGACCCAGGGCTTGAACCTGGGTCTCCCACATTGCAGGCAGATTCTTTACCATCTGAGCCACCAGGGAAGCCCTTATACAGATGGTTTTACATTAATTTATGCAAAACACTGGGCATCTTTAAATCTTTGCATTATAGATCTCAAAGGACAGTCCCTTGCCTGCATTTTCATTTATTTTATTCTCAAATTTAAATGTTTCGAGGGCACTCTCTTTGGCCAGTTACTTCAGAAAATAAAACATTTTCCAAAAGCAGCTGACCACACCTTTTCGACATTCCCATTCCCATTTCACTTGAGTCTTGCAGCTCTTTAAAAACCCACAGGATGATTCTGAAAATTGCTAGACTGGTCGCACAAAAGCGGGAAAGCTTCTGGAAGTCATCCTTCAGAGTGGTTACCCACACAGCCTGCCAGAAGCCAAGTCTTGATGCACACAGCACATGATTCCCTCTTTCCCTCCCACCACCATCTCCCCCAACCCACCCCCGTCCTCTTCACACCCTCGCTGCTGACCGTGCCATTGTAACACACACACACACACACACACACACACACACACACACACACACAGTATGTACAGTGAAGCCATTTATTACAACTCTGAACAGCAGAGGAGCTGAAGTCCAACCAGTGCAGCAGCAAGAGCTCTGCAATTTAAAGGCCCGAGGCCAATGCTGGGCAGGAGGGAAGCCCACCTGCGTGTGCTGCCATGCAGGGAACGAAGCCCTCCCACATGTGCAGGAATGCCTGGAGCAGCCCCCAACCTCTCCACAATGCAGCATGCTTGGGACTGCAGCAGGGCAAGGAGCCGCTCTGATCAAGATGACAGTTGGCACTCTGCACATGATCCGCTCGGAACCCAGGGTCACAAAGCCCCAACCGTACAACTCACTTCTGCAGGTGTGTCCCTCACGGCAGCGGTGTCCCACAACATGCAGACCACCATGCCTGCCCCCTCCGAGCCATCGTACCCTTGTGTGATGCTGCCAGCAGCCAGTTTCAGAGCCAAATGAAATAAGACCCCAGCGCACAAGGCTGGCAAGAGCCAACATTCAACTCAGTCGTTTCTGAGACATAACCTTCAATTTTGAGGTTGTTTTAATCCGAGCAGCTATCAACCCCCAAAGACCCTCAAGGCACAGAAAGATCTGCATTCAGTGACCCTACCACGCATGAATCGGCTTCCATTTCTCCATCAGTGTTTTGTTTTTTTTTCTTTAATATGTATTTACTTGGCTGTGCCACATCTTCAACTGTGACATACGAGATGTAGTTCTCTGACCGGGGAGGGAGCCCAGGTCCCTCACACTGCAAGCTCCGTGTCCTACCCCCTAGGCCACCAGGGAAGACCCTTTTATCAGCCGTTTTGCAATTAAGGTTAAACCCCAGCTCCCACAGTGACCTGCAATGCCCTCTCCTGTGATCATCAGGGATGAGGGTCTACATAGTAGTGTGTATTTCACCTAAATTCCACCCTTACTGCAGGAAGACGGCTACTCTGGACACAGTTTATAATGCGGGCATATAATTATGTTAACACTGCGGCCAGACCATTTTTTCATGCTCTGACCTGGTCTGGGGGAGCTAACTGAGTTGATTTCTATTTTTAAAGCTCAAAATGAACTCATTAAAGAAGGCCTAACCCCCATCCTTTCATTAATAATCCTTCCAGGCAAGCTGGATCCCCTGGCTGGCAACCCAACTGCACCTTAGTCGTTAAACGGTTCCTTCACTTTGCTGTTCTGCATAAAGCACTCCATTCAAGCCCATCACAGTGGGTTTCTCTGTCATCAGAAAGAACTTGACTACATGCAAAACACAGCAGCTGTCTGATGAACCAAAAAAATGCCACAAGGAAGGCATTCACAATGTCCCTACCCTGGGTTTGCTGGTCCCACTGGCAGTGGTGAGGGTCCCTGGACAACCCCAATTCGTGACCAGCCACTTCAGGTCTGGCCAAAACCACACGCCCAACCACATTATCCGAGCCCTCAGCCCCCGTAAAGCAGCCCACCCGCCCCCCCCAAGATGCCTCCTCAGCGACCCCAAGTGCAAGATTCTCCTACCTTGGGGTGGTGCCTCTGTCCTCGGCCGGTGCCACCGAAGAAAGCTGCATGTGCTCCTCCGGGCCCCCTGCTTCCCATCGAGGTTCCATGGACGTGTCCTGCCAAGGGCGGCACAACAGGACGCCCAGTTATCAAGCGGCCTCCCCCCCGAGAACCTCTGCGATCACAAACCCCTTCATTGTGGGCGCGCCCTGTGAGCCAGCACCCACGAACTGGGTGACGTGGCCTGCGGTCAGCCCAGCCCTCGTCAAAATGACTCAAGGAGACCGCGGTCCCCTTGGGCTCTCCGGCAGGAAGCAGGACTCCAACGTGAGGGCCGGAAAGCTGTGTGACATGGTGGACCCCAACCCCACCCAGTCAAATCAAACCGCTGCTGGTCACACGGCTCACCGCAGTCAAAGCTCAAGCCCTAGGACCAGAAGTCTGGCAGTGTGGTCTCTTGACCTCGAGAACATGGAATTCTCAAAGGCCACGTGGCACAGGGCACCATGTCAGGGGACACACATGCCCTAGGTGTCCACAGGCCTTTCTGTACTGGGGGCCACACAGAAACCAGCACCTCTCTTCACACACGCACATACATGTTCATAAGTGTGTAACAAAGCCATTGCTGGTTCTATTGTTTACAAAAGATGCCCCAAGAGATCTTTCCTTTGAAATATACCCCTGCAGAAGGAAGAAGCAGAAAAAGCAGAGAGAGGGAGACTGACTATGAACCCTTAAGTATGAACACAAGCATGGAGATTTTTTTAGAAAGCTTAACGTCAGCTTTCCCCAGTAACATGCCTAAGGAAAGTGCAATAGTTTAAAGCATTGCACTTTCAGTTACACTTGACCCAGAGCAATCTTTAAAAATATCTGACCCCATAAAATAAAAACCAAACAATAACAGTAAAAGTATGAAGTGACATCAGTATTTGAAAAGTGTCCAACGTGTTGCTGCTGCTGCTAAGTCACTTCAGTCGTGTCCGACTCTGTGCAACCCCAGAGATGGCAGCCCACCAGACTCCTCTGTCCCTGGGATTCTCCAGGCAAGAACACTGGAGTGGGTTCTAACATGTGTTAAGGGTGGACATAAAGCATCCTTTTTCATTTCAGAGAACAACTTAACCATTTTCTATTGTTCCCCCCCTTTTCTTCCCTTTTTATTAAGGGCAAGATAATCAAGGGGGAAGACAGCTTCAGCTAAGATGAGGCTGGGAACTCGAGATGTGAGGGAAACCAGGGCACCTGCAATTATCATGAATGTGTGGACCAGGTGCCCAGGTACCACTCACAGGAGCTGATATACTGGCTAAGCCTGGTGCACAGAAACGCTTGGACATCAGGACACAAGTTACCACGACACCGGATCATGCAATTCCGTGGGTATCCCATTTGTGCCTTGGGGTCCAGGGGGTTGCATCTGGTCCCCTGCAGGATGCTTACCTGTTTGTAGAGGTCCGTGGAGGGCGATGACCGGGCCTTTTCGTGGACGTACTGCGGCTTCTCCTCCTGATCCACAGCCACGTCGAGGATGTTGTCGGCGAAGTGGTACCCTCCGCCACGTCTGGCTTCCAGGACTTTACCCTGTTCCCTCCAGGAGGCTTGATACTCGGCGAAGGTGCCGAGCCGCTGTGGCAGGATGGGTCTCCCCGCCCTTCCGTCTTTTCCAGGGCCCGCTGTCCACATCATCTCCGGCTTCTCCCTGGGGAAGCCACAAGGCGCCGGCCTCGGCCTGGGCTGGGGGCCCACAGGCTTGCTGGTTTCCTCAAAAAACTTCCACCTGTTGGCAAAGGTGCGCACCGTCTCGTCGCCGGGTGCAGGGCGCTGGTCCCCCGTCAGTCCCACCACGTTCATCTTCTCGGGCTCCGAGAAGGACTTCAGTTTCTGCTTGGCGGTGAAGCGCCTACGGCTCCCGATGCGCGCGCTGCAGCTGCCGCTGCCGGCAGCACACAAGGGCGGCCCGGCACCCGGGGCCTTCTCCCAGATGCCGGGGGTCGGCTCCAGGTCCGCCGGGCTGGGCTCCAGGTCGCAGCGCCAGAACGACATGGCCCTCAGGACGCGGGCCTGCGCCTCCTTCAGGTGGTCCTTATAGGTGCCACTAGGGAAGGTGGTCTCCAGGGCGTCCACTGGCTGCGCCCGGAAACCGCTGGCCTCACTCTCCATGTCGTCTTCCGCCTCCCCCTCCTCCTCTGTGGAGCTGGCCAAGGTGGCCGTACTACGGCTCTTCTGCAGCCTAGCTTGCAGCTGCTGGATCTCGTTCCTCAGGGTGGTGGCGAAGCGGTTGCTCCTCCGGGGGGGGCTTGCCCGCCAGGGCCTCAGGCGGCGCCGTGTCCTCATGGCCGGTCTCGGGTAGGCACGCCCTTTCCCAGCTCAGGGAGTGCAGCACGGATGTCTGCAGAGGGCAGATCTCGCCGCCCCCGTCGTCCAAGCTGCCCGCCACCCTCTTTCTGCAGTCTTTGTCCAGGAGGCCGGCCCCCAGTGGGTCCTCGGGTGCCCTGTCCACCGGTTCCTCCCTGGCTCTCTGCCGTGCGCCCGGGGCGCCCTCAAGCCCGCATGGGTAGCAGAGGGGCTGGAGGGCTGGGGCGCCCCACAGAGGACCGGGTCTGGACATCAGGCAGTAGTGGCTCTGTGCGCCGCAGTCGCCCCTCTGGTCTGCAGATCGCGGCTCTCCGACGGCAACGGCAGCACGGCTGTCCTCAGCGAGGCGGTCAGCGGGTAGAGGCTCCCCGAGCCACATGGCGGCCCTGGGGTCCTCATGAAAGAAGGAGCCCTCTTCGCTCGAGCGGAGAGGGTGATGGCACATGGGTGAGGGCTGCGGGCGGCGCACGTCGGTGCTCGAGAAAGAAGCCTGCAGCTGGCTGGGGGCCCCCAAGAGGGCCCGGGACCCGCTGTCGCAGGCCAGCCACCCACAGTCCACATGCGCCCCTGGCGTGCACCCCGAGCTCGCGGCTCTCTGACCGTCGCCCCAGCGTGCCGGCCTCAACGGCTGATCAGCAGGTTCGGGTATCTTCCAGTCACCACCGTGGGGCTGCGCACGGGCTGCGTCTGCTGAGAACGCGTGGCCCTGGGTCTGCTCGTGGCTTCTGGTGGCAGGGAAGCTGTCGCGGCGGAGCGGGGGAGGCAACGGAGGGGCTAGTCTCTTATCAGGAGCATACCAGATGGGCCTGGGGCTGGACCGCCCACAAGCAGCTAGCTTGGGCTCGGGGCCGTCCTCGGGGACCTGGGGCGGGAAACACCCCAGGGGCTCAGCGACGCACCGAGGGTCACCAGCCATCAGGCCCGGCCGGCTGTCCGCTGCAGCGGAGGCCTCCCACAGGCCCAGTTTGTAGAGGATATTCTCGGCGGAGGACGCATCCGCCTTGGGCAGGGTATGATCCGAGGTGCTGGAGCATGTGGAGAACGAGCCGTATGCCGAGTCCCACTTGCTGGAGCCGCCCAGGCGGTTGATGCTACTGCTGGACTTCGCTGCCGAGAGGCGCCCCGATGGGTCGGGCTGGGAGGATGGGTCCAGGCTGTCAACGCTCCCCAGCAAGCTGAAGTGGTCCGAGGTGCACTGCAGGTTTGCTGGCTCCCAGGCACCTCCGGACAGGTCCTGGGAGGAGGAGCTAGGAAAGGAGAAACCACAGGCAACAGAGTGTGGGGCTTTAGGGCCGGGTTAAGGCTCAACATTCAGAAAAGGAAGATCATGGCATCTGGTTCCATCACTTCATGGGAAATAGATGGGGAAACAGTATCAGACTTTATTTTTTGGGGCTCCAAAATCACTGCAGATGGTGACTGAAGCCATGAAATTAAAGACGCTTACTCCTTGGAAGGAAAGTTATGACCAACCTAGATAACATATTGAACATAACATTACTTTGCCAACAAAGGTCCGTCTAGTCAAGGCTATGGTTTTTCCTGTGGTCATGTATGGATGTGATTGTTGGACTGTGAAGAAAGCTGAGTGCCAAAGAATTGATGCTTTTGAACTGTGGTGTTGGAGGAGACTCTTGAGAGTCCCTTGGACTGCAAGGAGATCCAACCAGTCCATTCTGAAGGAGATCAGCCCTGGGATTTCTTTGGAAGGAATGACGCTAAAGCTGAAACTCCAGTACTTTGGCCACCTCATGCGAAGAGCTGACTCACTGGAAAAGACTCTGATGGTGGAAGGGATTGGGGACAGGAGGAGAAGGGGACGACAGAGGATGAGACAGCTGGATGTCATCACCGACTCGATGGATATGAATTTGAGTGAACTCTGGGAGATGCTGATGGACAGGGAGGCCTGGCATGCTGTGATTCATGGGGTCGCAAAGAGTTGGACATGACTGAGTGACTGATCTGATCTGTAGGGAAGGGTAACAGGAGAGGGTGCACATGGGCACAGCTGCTCTCGTGCAGACATCACCTGCACTAACCACTCTTCCCCCATGGAGATCCTTGGATGGGAAAGTGAATATGAATATGCGCAACAGTGTCCCAGTCTTTGCAAACCCCATGGACTGCAGCCTGCCAGGCTCCTCTGTTCATGGGATTTTCCAGGCAAGAATACCAGAATGGGTTGCCATTTCCTTCTCAGGGGATCTCCGGGGGATCTTCCGGACCCAGGGATCGAATCTGCATCTCCTGCATTTGCAGGTGGATTCTTTACCACCTGAGTCACCAGGGCGAAGCTCAGGGAAGATGAGCGCACTGCATCTAACTTTTCACATTTCAAAGAGCAGCTTTTCCGAAGCAGGCTGAAAGGGTCAGTGTCCTACCCACTGGATGCCTTTTCCCAAACAGAAAACCTTCAGTGCTGCAGTACATTTCCGGAGACAACACCCACAGGTTGTGCAGAAGTATCCTGGATAGCAAACCGCAGCCACAAAGCTAAGGATGGCTTTTAGGTTTTCTAGTAGGGGGAGAGGGCAAATTCAAAGAGTACCACGTGATCCATAAAAATGATCTGAAATTCAAATTTCAGTGCTCATAAATATAGACCTTGAGGGGAACGCAGTCATGGCTGTATGCAGGGCTCCAAACCCAGAGCTGAGCAGCTGCTAAAGACACCTGCCTGCCAGCTAGAAAGTGTATATGGTCCTCTGTGGAATAAGTTAGTGAGCCTCTAGTTTAGTGAATGAAATAATTCATGCTATGCACTGCTATCATGAGGAGGGCCATCAAAAGAGAAGGATCTTCAACTTAAAATGGCAAGTTCAGAGATAAGATTATATTTGCAAAACCCAAATATTAAATTACAGGCATTCCTCATTTTACTGCACGTCTTTGACACTGCTTCGTCCATGCCCCCTAAATTGAAGGTTTGGGGCAATTCTGCATCAAGCAAACCTGTAAGTGCCATTTTCCCCAATACCGTTCACTCTGCCACATTTTTTAAGTTATTGCAATATTTCAGAATTTTTTCATTATTATTTCTCATTGTGATTTGTGATTGTTCATGTTACTATTGCAAAAGGACTGCCACTCACTGAAAGCTCAAATGATGATTAGCATTCTTTTTAGTATTTTAAGACCAAAGTGTGCACTTCTTTTTTTTTTTTTTGATAGGACAATATTGTACACTTAAGCTCCCAGTGGTGAAACTATTTATCCAGGCATGTAAAATGCTTTCATTAAAACTCAACAAAGCTGGAACATTCATGCTTCAAGGTGGGGGGGGAGGACTGCATCTACTTGAGGTTTGAGAGGAAGAACGATAAGAAAGAAAAATGTGTGACATGGGAAAAGACAGAAGAGTGTGAGCTGGCTAAGTCACGTGACAGGAGGGGGATGCAATGAACACTGGGCTCCACACCATGTCCTTGGAGGACAGACCAGGTCCCCTCCCAGAAACACAGTATATTTCTTTCCATCCTGTCTCCTCATTCCTGAGTGGATTTTTCCGGGAGATTGTAAGTCCAAGCAGATAGAAATAGAGCTCAGCGCGGTTTCTGCAGGGTACATGGGTGTCTAAGTCAAAAACAGCCAAATGGGCTTCATGGAGATCCTATTACATGAAGTCAATGTCATAATGCACTCCGTGGCCCACTTTTTGACTTAAGTGTCACCACTGGGATGATAATCTGGGTTTTTCCAAAGTACCGTGGGCTCCAAATACTACCATCTCTTATGGCTGTAAATAGGTAATATTGTACTTATCTATGTAGCTGGGCCATGTCTTAGTGGCAGCCCATGGGCTCCTTAGCTGTGCCATGCCAAGACTTAGTTGTGGCATGTGGGATCTAGTTCCCTGACCAGGAATTGAACCTGGGGACCTTGGAGCTTGGAATCGTAGCCACTGGACCACCTGGGAAGTCCCAGGAAGATTCAATTTAAGACACATTTTCCTTTAGAGCAGATATTTATTAATAGTCAAAAACTGACTTTGAGATATTTATGTTAGCTCTGAATACACACACAGACACACACAGTCATGCATATCACGCATACGCACACACGTGCACACACATTCACATACATATAAAAACAAATACACGTACACACTCACACAGGCACTTGTGCACACACCCCCAAAGAGGCACACTACTGGCTGTTACCATTATCCTTCTAACAGACTAGCAAGGACACTGGCCACTAACCAAGATGACTGGTCAGCTACCTGTGGCCAGAAGCATGTCCAAGCCAACACCCCCATGGTGCTGTCTGGGGGTGGCATTTGCCCTTCTGACCCTGAAATCTGGGCTCCAGGTAAGCCACGTGGACCAGCCCGCCCCCTTCTACCAACTCACAATTCTTAGGCCCTCTGTCTCAAAGTCACCGAGAAACCACCAGGCCAAGGCTGGTCCCAAGCCTGGCATATGGGCTGTGAAGGCCCCTGGTTTCCCCTGTACCTCCACAAAGCAACCTGGGAGAGAGGGTGCTGGTGTAGCACAGAATCCCCTGGGGAGCTTTGGCAAAATTTCCTGCTCAACACGTAAGTGACTTCTGCCTTCTAATCTGCACGTAAACATCTCTAAAGGAGGGTGGTGATGTGCACAGCCATCCCACTCAGCTGGCTCAAAGGGATTCGGCCAAAACCGATTTATCAATTAGACGACATAAATGAGAAAGCACACTTGCCCATCCTTTCTCCTGGTTTTTTGTTTTGTTTTCTTTTCAAGTATTATACATCTGCTACTCAGTGAAAAAAAGTTAGAATCGTTCCAGTAATGATGCATCCATAGACTTTTCTCATCAGAAAAGGAACATCATTCTGCAGTCAAGAAGGGCACCATACAAAATAAAACAATCCACAACCTATGGGATGCAGAAAAAGCAGTTCTAAGAGAGAAGTTTACAGCAATGCATGTTTATCTTAGGAAACAAACAACCTCAAATACTCTAACCCTATATGTAAAGTGACTAGAAAAAGGAACACACAAACTCCAAGAAATCATGAACATTAGAGCAGAAATAAATGAAATATAGACTAAAAAACACTAAGGAAGATCAAACTAAAACCTGATTTTTGAAAAGATGAACCAAATTTATAAACCTTTAGTCAGATTCAAGAAACAAGAGGACCCCAAAAATCAGTAAAGTCAGAAATGAAATAAATTATAACTGACACCACAGAAACACAAAGGATCTTATGAGATATTTATATGAACTACATGCCAAAAAAATGGACAATCTACAGAAATGGAAAATGTTCAAGAAATGTACAATTTCCCAAGATCAAACCAGAAAGTAGAAAATATGAACAAACTAATTAGGAACCACAAGCTCAACCTAATTTAAAAAAAAAACTACTCCCAAACAAAAGTCCAGGACCAGATGGCTTCACAGGTGAACTCTACGAAACCTTCAGAGAAGAGTTAACACCTTTGCATCTCAAACTACTGCAAAAATTGCAAAGGAAGGAATGCTTCTGAACTCCTTCTACTGGCCAGCATCACTGTGATACCAAACCAGAGACATCACACACACAAAATAAAATTACAGGCTAGTATCACTGATGAACATAGATGAAAAGTTCTTAATAAAATATTATCAAACTGAATAAAAAAATACATTAAAAAGATCATACACCATGATCAAGTGGAATTTATCCCAGGATATACCAAGGATGCTTCCATATCCGCAAATTAACCAATGTGATACAAAATGTTAACAAACTGAAGAGTAAAAACAAACCATATGATCATCTCGAGAGATGCATAAAAAGCTTTTGATAAAATACAGCATCCATTTTGATAAAAACTCCACCACGTGGGCATAGAGGGGATGCACCTCAACATAATGAAGGCCATATATGCAAAATCCACAGCAAAGATTATACTCAACAGTGAAAAGCTGAAAGTATTTCAGGAACAAGGTAAGGATGCCCACTCTCATCACTTTCATTCAACAGTTTTGGAACTCCTAGCCACAGCAATCAAAGAGAAAGAAATAAAAAGAATTCAAGCTGGAAAGGAAGAAGTAAAACTGTTTCTGTTTGCAGATGACATGATATTATTATACACAGAAAATCCTAAAGATGTCACCAAAAAACTCCTACAACACATCAATGAATTTGGTCAAGTTGCAGGATATGAAATTAACATAAAGACATGTGTTGCATACTAGCAATGAACCATCAGAGAAACTGAGCAAACAATTCATTTACAACTGCAGTAAAAAGAATTAAGTACGGGGACTTCTATGGTGGTCCAGAGCTTAAGAGCCCTAGCTTTCACTGTGGAGGGTATGGGTCTGATCCCTGGTTGAGAAACCAAGATCCCACGTGCCCCCCAGTGTAGACAAAAATAACAATAATAATACACACGTATATACATACCTAGGAAAAATCTAACCAAGGAGGTAAAAGAAATAGTCAGAAAGCTGTAAGACACTGATGAAAGAAACTGAAAATGCCATACACAGAATGGAAATATATACCATGGACTGGAAGAATATTGTTAAAATGACCATACTGCTCAAAGCAATCTACAGATTCAAAGCTATCCCTATCAAAATACCAACAGCATTTTTTCACAAAACTAGAATAAATCAATTTTAAAATTTGCATAACATCAAAGACCCTGAAGAGCCAAAACAATCTTGAGAAAGAAGAGAGATGGAGGTATCAGACTACAATACAAAGCTATGGTCATCAAAATAGTATGGTAGTGGCACAAAAATAGACACATAGGTCAGGAAACAGAATAGAGAGCCCTGAAATAAACCCACGCACTTATCATCAACTAGTCTATGGCAAAGGAGGCAAGGATATAAGAGAAAAGACAGCCTCTTCAGTAAGTCATGCTGGGAAAACTGGATAGCTACATGCAAAAGAATGAAACTAGAAAATTCTCTAACACGGTATTAAAAAAAAAAATCTCAAAATGGATTAAGGATTTAAATTTAAGACCAAAAACCACGGAACTCCCAGAGGAAAACATAGGCAGACACCCTTTGACATAAATTTTAACAGTATTTTTGGGGATCTGTCTCCTACGGCAAAGTAAAGAAAGGCAAAAATACACAAACGGGACCTAATTAAAATGAAAGGTTTTTTCAGAGGAAAGGAAACCATCAACAAAATGAAAAGACAACCTACAGAATGAGAGAAAATATTTGCCAATGACATAACCAATGAGGGGTTAATGTGTAAAAAATAAACAGATCCAACTCTATCTGAAAAATAAATACCTGATTAAAAAACAGGCAGAAAAGACTTCCCTGGCAGTCCAGTGGTTAAGACTCTGCCCTTCCCCTGCAGGGGTGGAGAGTTCTATCCCCAGTTGAGGAACTAAGATCCCACATGACACATATGGGCCAAAAATACATTAATAAATAATGGTTAGAAGACCTGAAAAGACATTTTCCCAAAGGAGACACACAGATGGCACATGAAAAGCTGCTCAGAATTGGTAATCAGAGAAAGGCAAACCAAAACCACAATGAAGTATCACCCTAACACCTGGCAGAAGGTCTGTCATCAGTGAGACAACAAATAACAAAAGCTGGTGAGGATACGGAGAAAAGGGAACCCTTGCTCACTACTGGAAAACAGCATGCAAGTTCCCAGAAAGCTAAAAAGAGAACTACCATAGGATACAGCAATTTCACTCCTTGGTATATAAACCCCCCCTCAAATGAGAACATTAATTCGAAAAGATAACATGCACCCCATTGTTCATAGCAGCATTATTTACAGTCCTCAAGATACGGAAGTAACCTGAAAATCCATCAACGGATGAATAGATTAAAGAAAATGTGTTATATGATATATGCCACACAAACACATACAATGGAATACTGCTCAGCCATAGAAAAAGAACCAAATTTTGCCATTCGTATCAACAAGGACGGGCCTGGAAGGCATTGTGTTTGATGATCTAAGGTGGAGAAAAACAAATACTTCATAATGCACTTATATGTGCAATCAACAACAACAACAAAGAGAACAGAAGCAGACTTACAGACATACAGAACAAACTAGTGATTACCAGTTGGGGGAGGGAAGGGGGAGGGGCAGGATAGAGGTAGGGCTGCTGCTGCTGCTAAGTGGCTTCAGTCGTGTCCGACTCTGTGCGACCCCCATAGACGAAAGCCCACCGGGCTCCCCTGTCCCTGGGATTCTCCAGGCAAGAACACTGGAGTGGGCCGCCATTTCTTTCTCCAATACGTGTAATGGGAAAAGTGAAAGTGAAGTCACTCAGTCGTCTCCGTCTTAGCGACCCCATGGACTGCAGCCTACCAGGTTCTGCCGTCCATGGGATTTTCCAGGCAAGAGTACTGAAGTGGGGTGCCACTGCCTTCTCCAAGAGGTAGGGCAGTAAAGTACAAATGATAAAATAAATACACTACAATGATATATTGCATGGCACAGGGAACATAGACAATATTTTACAATAACTTTCAATGGAGTATGTGTGTGCTGTGCTTAGTTGCTCAGTTGTATCCAACTCTCTGTGACCCCATGGATGGTAGCCCGCCAGGGTCCTCTGTCCATGGGGATTCTCCAGGCCAGAATCCTGGAGTGTGTTGCCATGCCCTCCTCCAGGGGATCTTCCCAAGCCAGGGATCGAATCCAGGTCTCCCATCCTCTCGAATCTAGGTGGATTCTTTACCAGCTGAGCTACCACGGAAGCCCAAAAACACTGGAGTGGGTAGCCTATTCCTTCTCTAGGGGAACTTCCCAACCCAGGAATTGAACCAGGGTCTCCTGCATTTCAAAATATTGGAGTGGGTAGCCTATCCCTTCTCCAGGGGATGTTCCCAACCCAGGAAACCCAACCAGGGTCTCCTACATTCCAAGAACACTGGAGTGGGTGGCCTATCCCTTCTTCAGGGGAACTTCCCAACCCAGGAATTGAACGGGGGTCTCCTGCATTGCAAGGCAGATCCTTTCCCCGGCTGAGCTACCTGGGAAGCCCATTAGATGGCAGAAGAAGCTAGAAAAATTGGGACTCGCTATGCTGCGGAGCTGAAATGAAGACTACCATAAATGAACTACACTGCAACAGGAAGGAAAAGAAAGAAACATGTGGTGACAACAGGGCAGGGCTGTCAGCGGTATGGCAGAAAGTGAAAGCAGCTCCCCAGCCCCCGGGGAGGTTGGGGAGAAGGCAGAAGGTGCACCTACCTGGCGTGGTACCGGCTCGGCCGAGAGGGGCAGGGAAACAGAGGTGCAGCTGGCTCGGACTGGCTGTCGGAGAACTTGGTGGCATGCCAGGAGTGTGGCCTCCAGCTCAGCTCATTCCTCCTGGGGGTAGGAAAAAAAAAAAGGATGCAGACGACTCAGGGACATCACACCAAGGACCGCTTAGTGCCTAGAAAGCACTGAGAGGGTGCACCGCGGTCGGCCACGGTCACTTCCCCTTTAACATCTGGGCACCAGCACTCCTGATACAGGTTCGTTACTGGAGAACTGATGTGAGTGCAAAGTGACAATCACTGGTTCCCAGGTGCGAATTGGCCCTTGGGCTGCCAAAATGGTTTCTTTTTAAACATGCTTTCTTTTTTTTTTTTTTTTTTGGCATAGTGGAATCCTGGTTTCCTGACTGGGAATCAAACCCATAGCCCTTGCCCTGCAAGCTGGGTTGTAACCACTTGACTGCCAGGGAAGTCCTCCAAATTTCTTCAAGCTAAGAAGATAGATACATCTTGCCTTCCCTTTTCCGTCTCCCCACCAAAAACCACAGCAGCATCTTTTGTCTTGCCCGTGTCAGTGCAACTTTGCAGACACCCCTGGCCTCCTTGAGGAGAAGGTGTGGGCTGGGTGTTACAGGATTGGGTGCATTTATTTATCCACTCACTTAGGCAAACATGGCTGTCCTGTAGTCAGTGGGGAGTGTGTCTGTGTCTGTGTTAGTCACTCGGTCGTATCTGAATCTTTGCAAACCCATGGACTGTAGCCTGCCAGGCTCCCCTGTCCATGGGATTGGGGTGTGTGTGTGTGTGTGTCTGTGTGTGTCTGTGTTAGTCATTCAGTGGTATCCAACCCTTCGCAACCCCATGGACTGTAGCCCACCAGACTCCTCTGTCCATGGGATTCTCCTGGCAAGAATAGTGGAGTGGGTTGCCATTTCCTTCTCCAGGGGATCTTCCTGACCCAGGGATTGAACCTGTGTATCTTGCATTGTAGGCAGATTCTTTACCATCTTTAAGTACCTAACAGATGTCAAACATTCTTTCCAACAGGCAAGAACAGTAAAGACTCTTATGCAATAACAAATAGTAATGAAAACCCAGACCTTCTGATGACTCAGATAATTAACAGGGGAAAAAAAAACCCATAGGTGGCAAAAATGTGGAAGGTGTTGACTTGATGACAACTGCCTACAAAGTGAAGCATAAGATGGATGAATCCATCCCACCTCAGGAGTAAAGCGATCGTAAAAACCAAGACTGTACCTCATAGTTTCTCAAGATCCTCCTAAGGAAGCTTGTGGCCACATGAATTTCATTTTCAGAAGGCTTTTTCTGTGCTATAATATCCAGAACATCTTTCATCTTCCTTCACAGGTGATTAATGAAGGGAGTAACTAGACAGACTGCAGGCAAAGGAAAGAGGGGCTGGGAAAAGGAAAGGCCTCACACCGTGTGGCAAATTATTGCAACTCCATAAAAGGAAAGAGTGGGAAACGAGCTGGTTTACTGGGGCAGTTCTGCACCCTGAGAGGAGTAATGTCTCTCATCCTATTTTAAAAGATAATATAAACAGATCTCAGAGAGATAAAGCTAGCCACATGAATGCTTTGGTTTCCCAGTGCATATAAACATTGTGTTTACACTACACTGGAGCAATAGCATGTTTACGAAAACGATGTACAGAACTTATTTTAAATTAGAAAATGCTAACTATCCTTTGTGGCACCCCACTCCAGTACTCTTGCCTGGAAAATCCCATGGACGGAGTAGCCTGGTGGGCTGCCATCTATGGGGTCACACAGAGTTGGACACGACTGAAGCAACTTAGCAGCAGCAGCAGCAACAGCAACCACCCTCTGAGCCTCCAGAACCTAGTAGTAATGCAGGTAAAATCAAACATCACTGACCACAGAGACCGTAACAAATATGGTGGAGAAGTTCGAAACACTGTGAGAATTACCACAATGTGAGACACAAAGAAACAAAGTGAACAAGTACTGTTGGAAAAATGTCACTAACAGGCTAACTAATGGCACTAATGGCTTGAGAGAGCTGCCACAATTTTTAATTTGTAAAAAAACAAAAAAACAAAACGCCAGGATCTGTGAAGCACAATACAGCCAAGTATTTCTACACATGGGTTTCCCAGGTGGCTCAGTGGTAAAGAGGCAACCTGCCAATGCAAGGAGACGCAGGAGACCTGCAGGTTCGATCCCTGGGTCGGGAAGATCCCCTGGAGGATGGGATAGCAACCCACTCCAGGATTCTTGCCTGGAGAATCCCATGAACAAGGAGCCCAGTGGGCTACAGTCCATTGGGTCACAAAGAGTTAAACCCGACTGAGTGACTAAACAATGTCTATACAGAGATACATGTTTCTACTTTGAGAAGACACAGCCAAGGGTCACAGTACTAACTATGGCTTTTAAAAACAAATGAAAGCACAGTGGAAAGGGTGGTACCCACAAGCTCTAAGTAAGGAATTGGGGCTACTGGGGACAGTGAAATTTTCCTAAAATGTGTGTGCTCTTGTCAGATCTTCAGACTTTCCTAGAGCATAGTAAACATATTTGGGAATCAAGGGAGGCTCCCTGATAGCCCAGCTGGTAAAAAATCCACCTGCAATGCAGGAGACCCTGGTTCAATTTCCTTGTTCGGGAAGATCCCCTGGAGAAGGGATTAGCTAGCTACCTACCCACTCCAGTATTCTTGGGCTTCCCTGGTGGCTCAGCTGGTAAAGAACCTGCCTGCAATGCAGGAGACCTGGTTCCAACCCTGGGTTGGGAAGATACCCTGGAGCAGCGAAAAGTTACCCACTCCAGTATTCTGGCCTGGAGAATTTTCCATGGACTCTATAGTCCATGGGGTTGCAAAGAGTTGGATAACTGAACAGCTTTCTCTTTTCAAATAGTTTGTCAGCCCCTCTAGTGGCTAAAACAGAAGGGTTTTTAAATTTTTTCCTTTTTTTCTTTTTTAAGAATTTATTTATTTTTTATATTTATTTATTGGGTCTTGATGTGGCATCTGGTGGGGCACATGGACCGTCTAGATGTGGCATGCGGGCTTTCTTGCTGCACAGCATGTGGGATCCTGGTTCCCCAACCAGGGCTCAAACCGGCATCTCCTGCATTGCAGGGCAGATCTTTAACCACTGGACCACGAGGGGGTGCCCCCTGAGGTTTTCTGGATGAGAGAGAGGAGGGCGACTGGCTGAGAGCTAATCTCTGGCATCACAGTCATTGGCAACAGCTGCTGCTGCTGCTGCTAAGTCGCTTCTGCTGCTGCTGCTGCTAAGTTGCTTCAGTCGTGTCCGACTCTGTGCGACCCCATAGACGGCAGCCCACCAAGCTCTGCCGTCCCTGGGATTCTCCAGGCAAGAACACTGGAGTGGGTTGCCGTCTCCTTTCCAACTCTGTGCGACCCCATAGATGGCAGCCGACCAAGCTCCCCCGTCCCTGCAATTCTCCAGGTGAGAACACTGGAGTGGGTTGCCATTTCCTTCTCCAATGCATGAAAGGGAAAGGTGAAAGTGAAGTCACTCAGTCGTGTCCAATTCTTAGCAACCCCATGGACTGCAGCCTACCAGGCTCCTCCATCCATGGGATTTTCCAGGCAAGAGTACTGGAGTGGGATGCCATTGTCTTCTCCGCACTGGGAACAGACATTGGGACCAGACTGGGCAGCAAAGAGCAGGGGACCAAATGCTGCTCTGGCTCCACCTGGAGTCCCCAGGTGGAACAGAGACAGGAAGGGCAGATATAAGATGCTCATCTCAGGAGAAGACTTATGTTTCTTCCTACACAAGATAAACACTTGTGTGGCTTTCAACCACTGGGAGCCCACCAGCGTGGGGCCATGAGGGGTGCAGAGGCCACCAGTAAGCTAGTGGGGTTGCTCAGTAGCGTCCAGCTCTTTGTGATCCTGTGGACTGTAAGCCTACCACACTCCTCTGTCCATGGGATTTTCTCCAGGCAAGAGCACTGGAATGGGTTTGCCATTTTCCTTCTCCGAGAGAATCTTCCCAATCCTGGGGATGGAACCCAGGTCTCCCTGCATTGCAGGCAGACACTTTTGCTGTCTGAGCCACCAGGCACGGGCCACAGGATGCGTCAAAACAAGACGCCCCAATGTGAGGGGGCAAGGGATACCTGCTCGGGGTTAACTGCCTCATGTGTATGGGTAGGGAAGACCCACACTGCAGCTAAAGTGCCCTTGAGCCCTTGGGGACGGGGAGCCCCCAGAAGACATCAAACAGGAGTGGACCTGAGTGCTATGGAAGGAACACCTCCCGTCACAACACCCACCACGGGCCCCAGTTGGACACAAGCCAGCTTGGCTGAGGGAAAACAGCAAGGATGCCCCTTTGCGGGAGGGAGGAGGCTGGCATAGCTCAGCCCAGAGATGCCCAAAGCTGTGCGGGCAGGGATGCTCAGGAGAAAAGAGCCCAGATCTGACCAGGGCAGGGGGTGCTAACGCCACACCTCCATCCCCGGTGCTGGGAGCTCTGAACTCCAGCAGTTCCAGAAATACAAGGGGGCTGAGTCCAAGCCATGCCCACCAGGAGACTAATACTGTGAGTGGTCACCCCAGCAAATAGGAGAGACATCCTTTGTACTCCAATGGCTACTGTGGCTAGGACAATTTTTTTTAAAATATGCGTATTGTAGAAAATGTGGCACATTTAAAAATCAGAAGGCCGGTAAGACAACAAACAGCTTCCCTGGTGGCTCAGCTGGTCAAGAATCTGCCTGCAATGTGGGAGACCTGGGTTCGATTCCTGGATTGGGAAGATCCCCTGGAGAAGTAATCTCCAGTATTCTGGCCTAGAGAATTCCATGGACTAGTAGAATAACCCGTAACTTAACGATGACCGTGAGTAACATCTCTCTGCATTTCTTCCCCTCTGTTTTAGATAGTTCAAAGAGTCCTGCAGACCCAGTGGGGCCTTTCTCTCTGCAGCCTACTGAGTTGGGTGGGCATTTCTGCATGTCACTGTCACCCTTCTAAAATGTCTTTTTTGGGGGGCCATGTGGCTTACAGGATCCTAGTTCTCTGACTTGGGATCAAACCCGGGCCCTCTGCATCAGAAGCATGGAGTCTTAACCACTGCACAACCAGGGAAGTCCTGAAAGTTTCATTTTTAATATGGCATAATATTCCTTCCACGTAAATGCTAAAAAGCTACCGTGTTGGTTAGCAAAACACTGGCTTGTCTGGTTTTCAAATCAAATTATCTGTCCTAAGGAAGGTTCCCTGAAATCTTTTCTACCAGGTGCAAACCAAAATTAATCTCAGTTTGCAAAAGAAACTGTAGCCTGTCTGGCTCCTCTATCCATGGGATTTTCCAGGCAAGAATACTGGAGTGGGATGCCATTTCCTTCTCCAGGGGATCTTCCCCACCCCAGGGATCAAACTCAGGTCTCCCGCACTGTGGGCAGACTCTTTGCCCTCTGAGCCACAAGGGAATCCCAGTTTACTTCAATATTAAAATAATTTTATATGGCAGGTAGTCTTTTTCTTTTTTTTTTTTTTAAAGAAGAGGTTTAGATCAGAAATATTAAACATGCTAAGATACCACTGAATATTAAGAATGGATCTTGAAAATGCATTTTTTAAAAAGAAACTATTTTTTTGAGTGACATTTCACTTGAGTGAAATGTTCACAATCTCAGACAATTCTTCTCTCAAACAAAATCAATAAATAAAAATCACGCGAATGCCGGGTTATTTTCCTAACCTTTGCAAATGCAGCAAAACAGCGGCTGCCTCAGAAAATAAACATAGCCTGCATGTGGTCCCCACAAGCATGGTGGGCCTGAGAATACGGGGTCTGCAGGCTGGGAGGCCAATGGGGAAGCCAGGGCCTTGGCTGGACACCGTGACAGGGGTGTGCAGGCTGCAGGTGACACTGGCCATGGGGAGACTTCTTGGGGAATAAAACCCCAAGTGACGCTCAGGGCCATCTTAAAAGCAAGAGGAGGAGTGGACAGCAGTGAGAAGGGCCTTGCAGATAAAGGAGAGCCTGGAAAGTCCTGCAGATGCTTCCCACTTAGTACTGGGGTGGCCGAGATGAGCTCCAGGCAGGGAGACCCCAGAGCTTCTGGTCACAGCGGGACAGAGGTCTACGTGATGCTGATGGTGCGCCCGGGCTAGAAGAGAGCCAAAACCGTAAACACCCTTTTTATTAAGTTTTTTGAAACCAACACATCCAAAAGCACCACTAGGAGAAGACTCTTGAGAGACCCTGGCACTGCAGGGAGATACAACCACTCCATCCTAAAGGAAATCAGTCCTTGGAAGGACTGTTGGTAAATCTGAAACCCCATACTTTGGTCACGTGATGTGAAGAGCTGACTCATTGGCAAAGACCCTAATGCTGGGAAAGATGGAAATCGGGAGGAGAAGGGGATGACAAAGGAAGAGATGGTTGGATGGCATCAGAGACTCATTGGACTTGAGTTTGAGTAAACTCCAGGAGTTGCAGTCAACTCCGGGAGTTGGAGATGGACAGGGAAGCCTGGTGTGCTGCAGTCCCTGGGGTCACCAAGAGTTGGACACGACTGAGCAACTGAGCACAACAACAGACACTGAATGAAGCCTCACCCTGAGCTGCAGCTGCCTTCCTGCCCCGGTTAAGCTTCTCCGTTTCCAGAGCTGTCTCTGCCTCCCAGTGCTCCAAGGTCCTTGCAACTCAGCTCTGCAGATCAGGCCTTTGTTCCATAACCCTCAGCGGCTCCCACAGGCCAGGGAGCGACACCCAGGCCCCTGCAGAGCTGTCATGTGCTCCCTGGGCAGCCCGCACTGGCACAAGGCCTTCTGGCCATTCAGAGGCGAGCTGGGGTCTGAGATGCACAGCTCTAGCCCCAGGCTAACCACACACCCCTGGAGCATCCCCTGTGCCAGCCTCTTTAGGAGGCCCTGGCATTGCTGACATGGGCCACGTCTGTGTCTCCAACCTGGCTCAGCCTTCATAGTACAGCTCGACGTGGGGGTTGGCTTTCAGCCCTCCTTCCTTCCACCTTCCTTACATCACCGCTTGTCAGAGCTTTCTGGGTCCCTGACCATCACCCAACTAAGCTGCCAGACCCCCGGAGGGCAGGAACCAAGTGGATGACATTGGCCACCTGGCTGGAGCGCTTCTGACATACATGAATGAATAAAAAACACACGTTGGGAATGAATAAATAACACACATCAGAGTGTCTGTTGAATGGCGGACTGTTTCCCCCCACCCCCCACCCCTCCGCAAGCAGTGACCTGACAACACGGAGCTGTGGATGGTGACATTATTCTTGATGAAAGGCGATTAAGAGGCCAGTACTTCCTGCCCTTATACAGAAAGAGAAAAGAAGTGAAGATAAAAATTCCCAAGCGACCTCAATGGCTGAAAGTGACGCCAGACATCAAAGCAGCATTTTAGGCAAATGCCGTGGCCGAGGAGCGTCCGCATGGGATCAAAGCTTCAGGGCTGCACTAGACTGGGGCACCCCTTACCTGTCCCCTAGCCAGGACACGCGCATACTTGTCTCGGCCACTCGTGTTCCCCAGATGTATTCACAGGGAAGACCGCACAGACACGGCACACAATGAACACAGGCAGAAGGGGGACAGACCCAAATGACCGGGCTGTCTTTCTGTTAACTTCTGAAAAGGGGGGTGGGGGGCGACTATCTCACCCAGCACCGTTGTTGTTGCTGTTGTTTACTGGATTAGTTGTGTCCCGCTCTTTTGCGACCACAGGGGCTGTTGCCTGCCAGGCTCCTCTGTCCATGGGAATTCTCCAGGCAAGAATACTGGAGTGGACTGCATTTCCATCGCCAGGGGATCTTCCCAATCCATAGGGATGGAACCCTGGATTGGCAGGTGGATTCTTTACCCACTGAACCACCAGTGAAGCCCAACCCAGAACCAGCAACACTAAAAATGCTTTGTCCAAACCACCAGAAACCATAGTGCATATCCCCAGTTGTTGAACACACAGTTTTGTTCAACTGGATGTTTTTATAAAGGTACCAAAACAACTTTCTTGGCTACATTTCAACCCTACAATGGATATTTTGGTCAAGATACCACAGACACTCAAAGCTGCAACCATTAACATAACTAACAATAAGGGAAAAAAGTGAAACCATTAACATAACTAACTATAAGGAAAAAAAGTGAAACCATTAACATAACTAACTATAAATAAAATTAACATAACTAAATATAAGCAACAAAGTTGGTGAGTCTTAAGAGTGTACAAACAAAAATATGTACAACATTCTCTGTGTGCCTTAATATATTAGAAACCATCACCTTTTCCACACCACATTTCATCAACATCACTTGCATGCCTTTCAACAAAACACAAATCTTAACTGTTTACCACTCTCTTCTTGGCTCAGAGTAGGAAACATCTCACATAATTCACCTGATTCACTTGCTTAAGCCATACAGTAAATCTACATCTGAAAAGAAGCAACCTTTCCCCAAATAAAGCAGTTCAGTTCCATGTGAGTTCCCTGCCCCCCATTTTATTTAATAAAAACAAGTCTGATCTTTGCGGTGTTTTTTTTTTTAACACTCCTGGTTTTACGTAATAAAAATGACAGAAAACAACCCAAGCAATTCAACATCTGTGCAATATAAACCTGTGGGTCTACTCCATTTTAACAAGCAAGCAAGCATAGTGGCTAATGGCCATAAGCCCCCAAACGCTCAAAACAGAAACTTTTCCCCTAAAATGTGAATGATGTCTCTCAAACCACTGTGCAGAAGCATCCTGGGTAAGACAGACACCCCGAACACACAGAGTTTCCGCCCCAGGAAGAGCTCTCCAGGAGGGAAAGGGGAGATGGGGGGAGGGGGAGAAGGGACGGGAAAGGGAGAAGAGAGGGGGAAGGGAGAGGGGAAGGGAGGGGAGAAGGAAGATGCAACAGGAAGACAGAGAAGGGGAGGGGGAGAAGAGATGGGGAAGGGGAGAGGAAGTACAGGGGGAAGGGGCAGGGAGAGAACCAAGGGGAGAGGGAGAACGGGGGAGCAGAGGAGGGGAGGGGAGAAGGGGTGAGATGGGAGGGGGAGAGAAAGAAGGGGAGGGGAGGGAAGAAGGGGGAGGGGGAGAAAGAGGGAAGCATCTCCAGTAAGGTACACATACCCCTGAACACACACAGTTTCTGTCCCAGGAAGAGCTCTCAAGTGGGAAGAGGGGCTGGGAAGAAGGGAGGGGAGGGGAATAAGGGAGAGGAATGGGAGAAGGGTCAGGAGAGGGGGAAAAGAAGGAGGAGGAGAAGGGAGAGGGGGGAGAAGTGGAAGAGGGGAGAAGGGGGAGTGAAAGAAGAGGGAGGGGAAGAAAGAGGGAAGCATGGCCAATAAGATACACATCCCCCTGAACACAGAGTTTCTGACCCAGGAAGAGCTCTCAAGGAGGGGAGAGGGGCTGGGAAGAAGTGAGGGGAGAGGGGAGAAGGGGGAGGAATGGGAGACGGGGGAGGGGAGAAAGGGGAGTTGGGGAGGAGGGATGGGGAGGGGGAGAAACAACCTGCCCAGTCCTAGCCACACCTCAAGCTCCTCTTGCAGCTTCAGGAGCATCTCTCTGCTCATCACTGCTGGGGCCACGCACAGAGCTGCCTGCTCAGGACAGCTCTGAGGAGCCAGAGGCAGATGGGAGGCCAGATATGATGCTGGTTCGGTGCAGCCCTCAAGGCAATACTGCTGCCCATATCCCTCCCACACCTGCTCATCAGGATCTCTGGGGTGGGGAAGACAGGATAGACCAGGAGACTTCCCACATCTGCCTGAACTTCCCTGTGTGCAGCAGTTCCTTGGATAAGAAAGAGGGAACAACAAAGTGCCCAAGAGGTAGGCCAGTGGCTCCCCCTGCTTGAGTCCTCTGACACCAGGCAGATGCCAGGATGAGCCTGGGCATCTCAGAGGAGGACTTATGTGCACCCATGGGGCTCCTGTGACCCTTCTTTTTTCCCTGACAACACGACCCTGGGAGGGAGGCAGTATCAGCGCTCATCCATCTGGGAAAGAAGCTTGGCTGCAGACAGACAGTGATCAGGGTTCCTGTCCCCTAAGGCATTGCCCTCTGGGCTCTGGCTTCTAAATGATGACAAGATATGCAGGGCCCGAGAAACCAGATGTCTCCACTTTGTGACTCTCAGCAAGGATGAGAAAGACAAACACAGCCAGCAGACGTCACCAGTGGGAGGGAAGTATGTCAACCACAATTCCAACTTTGGGACTGCCCTGGTGGTCCAGTGGTGAAGGATCATCCGCCTGCCAATGCAGGGGACACGCGTTCGATCCCTGGTCCGGGAAGATCCCCCAGGCCTAGGAGCAACCAAGCCCATGTGTGACCACTACTGAACCCATGCTCCAAAACAACAGAAGCCACTGCAATGAGAAGCCCACGCACCACAAATAGAGTAGACCACCGCCCCCCTAGCTCCCCACAACTAGAGACAAGCCTGTGCAACAACGAACACCTAGCATAGACCCCTCCCTTCAAAAGAAAACAGAAAAACAAAAAGACCAAACCAACCAACCAGAAAACAACTGCCCACGTTGTTCACAAAGCCTGTTTCACCTTGAGGTGCATACATGCCTTTCTGCAGATCCTCCCAGAACAACCCAAGCTGCACTGGCCACTCTCACCATCAGGACACTAAGCTGTCCTCAGTCTTTATCAGAAAAGCCACCTTTTTCTTAAGGTGCCTGGGGTGGTTAGGTACTTAAGGGTTAAGGAAGCGCCTCTGCCATCTGGTCAACCTCCAACATTGGATTACTTGTGTGTTGGTGGCTCAGTCAATGAATTCACTGCAGAGTGCCTTTATAATCACTTAAAAAACAAAAAACAAGTATGTGATCTACTGTGGAGTTCTACATGGAATCTGGGTCTCCTGCATTGCAGGCGGTCTCTTTACCTGACTGAGGCACCAGGGAAGCCCCAGGCATAAAGCACTAGAAAACTGCTCTTCTCAGACATACAAGTCAGAGAAGTGATTGCCTAGGGATGGAGACAGATGAGAATGGAGAGATTAGACAGAGAAGGATACGGGCTTCCCAGGCGGTGCAGTGGTAAAGAATCTACCTGTCAATGCAGAAGACACAGGACACTCAGGTTCAATCTCTGGGTCTAGAAGATCCCCTGGAGAAAGGAACAGCAAGCCACTGCGGTATTCTCGCCTACGGAACCCATGGACAGAGGAGCCTGGCGGGCTACAGTCCATGGGGTGCAAAGAGTCACACGTGACTGAGTGGCCAAGCAGAGAAGGCTATATGTTATTGATTTAAGAACTCAATTTTAAAAGCACTCACAGGACTTCCTGGGTATATACCTAGTGGCTAAGACTCCATGCTCCCAATGCGGGGGGCCCAGGTTCAATTCCTGGTCAGAGGACTAGATCCCACATGCCGAGACTAACACCTGGCACAGCCAAACAAATAATAATTTAATTAAAAAATATAACTTAATATGGAGTTTTAAAAGTCCTTACTGTGTGCACCATCTCACATGCTAGTAAAGTAATGCTCAAAATTCTCCAAGTCAGGCTTCAGCAAAACGTGAACCATGTACTTCCAGATGTTCAGGCTGGTTTTGGAAAAGGCAGAGGAACCAGAGACCAAATTGCCAACATCTGCTGGATCACTGAAAAAGCAAGGGAGTTCCAGAAAAACATCTATTTCTGCTTTATTGACTATGCCAAAGCCTTTGTGTGGATCACAATAAACTGTAGAAAATTCTGAAAGAGATGGGAATACCAGACCACCTGACCTGCCTCTTGAGAAACCTGTATGCAGGTCAGGAAACAACAGTTAGAACTGGACATGGAACAATAGACTGGTTCCAAATAGGAAAAGGAATATATCAAGGCTGTATATCATCACCCTGCTTACTTAACTTATATGCAGAGTACATCATGAGAAACGCTGGGCTGGAAGAAGCACAAGCTGGAATCAACACTGCTGGGAGAAATATCAATAACCTCAGATATGCAGATGACACCACCCTTATGGAAGAAAGTGAAGAAGAACTAAAGAGCCTCTTGATGAAAGTGAAAGAGGAGAGTGAAAAAGTTGGCTTAAAGCTCAATGTTCAGAAAACTAAGATCATGGCATCCAGTCCCATCACTTCATGGCAAATAGATGGAGAAACAGTGGAAACACTGTCAGACTTTATTTTTGGGGGCTCCAAATCACTGCAGATAATGATGACAGCCATGAAATTAAAAGACGCTTACTCCTTGGAAGGAAAGTTATGACCAACATAGATAGCATATTCAAAAGCAGAGACATTACTTTGCCAACAAAGATCCATCTAGTCAAGGCTATGGTTTTTCCAGTGGTCATGTATGGATGTGAGAGTTGGACTGTGAAGAAAGCTGAGCACCAAAGAATTGAGGCTTTTGAACTATGGTGTTGGAGAAGACTCTTGAGAGTCCCTGATTGGACTGCAAGGAGGTCCAATCAGTCCATCCTAAAGGAGATCAGTCCCGGGTGTTCACTGGAAGGACTGATGCTGAAGCTTAAAATCCAATACTTTGGCCACCTCATACAAAGAGTGGACTCACTGGAAAAGACTCTGATGCTGGGAGGGATTGGGGGCAGGAGGAGAAGGGGACGACAGAGGATGAGATGGCTGGATGGCATCACTGACTTGATGGACATGAGTCTGAGTGAACTCCGGGAGTTGGTGATGGACAGGGAGGCCTGGCGTGCTGCGATTCATGGGGTTGCAAAGAGTCAAACTGAACTATGTGCATCATCAGGATTTAAAGAAGGAATTCACCATGTGCCAGGTAACGGTAACAGATTCTAATATTAACTAACTCCCTGGTTTGTGAAATTCACCAGTTTATAAAATTTTATTCATATTTCTAGGAAAAATCCATTTCAGAGTATTCCAATAGGCAAAATAATACCTCCCTGTGTGCGTGCTCTGTCACTCTGTCGTGTCCAACTCTTTGCAACCCCGTGGACTGTAGCCCACCAGGCTCCTCCGTCCATGGGATTCTCCAGGCAAGAATATTGGAGTGGGTTGCCATTTCCTCCTCCAGGGGATCTTTTCAACCCAGGGATTGAACCTATGTCTGCTGCATTGGCAGGTGTATTCTTTACCACTCAGCCACCTGGGATGCCCAAATAATACCTACACATAGCATTAAATTTAATATAAAATAACTTAAAATTTTTAAAAATATCTAAGCTTGTTATTTAAAGTGTGTTAAAAAAAAAAGCATCTGAATCAACCACTTGTTTCGGTTTTATAACGTGTTACACGTTATGTTACTTAGATTCCTAAGCTCAGTCACTCAGTTGTCTCTCAGTCTTTTTGGCCCCATGGACTGTAGCTCACCAGGCTCCTCTGTCCATGGGATTCTCCAGGCCAGAATACTGGTGTGGGTTGCCATTTCTTTCTCCACATTACTTAGATTACTAAGCCCTTCCGAACTAGATAATCATTCTGCACACCCGTCACTTAAAGAGAACACAGGTATGCAGAATGCAAAACTGAGAGTCTATACTGGGGGCTCCCCTCCACCCTTCGGAGTCCAAATCTGACTGTGTTCCCACCAGTCTTTGAATACCCACTTGTCCCCACCAGCAAGCAGGCCCCCAGGCCTCCTCTCCCTCCTCCCACAACCAGTTCTCATGGCTTGTGCTCTGAATAGAATTCAGACCGTCTTGTTTTAAGACCCTTACATATGTTCCTCGAATTCAGAACAAGCTTCTGAACACATGGAAGGCTGTTCCACCTCACTCCCATGGACAGAAATGGCTATTTCAAGCAATAACAGCATCTGTCACCTATCCCATCCACAAAGGCAGCGAAAACAAACATCACAAGGCACGTACTTTCTGACTCAAAACCTCTCACATGAGGAATGGACCACGACGACTTACACACGTCGACTTGGGTGCAAAGGCACCACAGCATTGCAGTGTCTGCTACATGAATACTCCGGAAGCACCATAAACATCCACACAGAGAGGATCTCTTACCCACACAGTGGACCATCCAGACCTTGAAGCATCGTGGGGTCATTAGGACAAGTCATGAGTCAGACCTCAGGGCACTCAACAAATTCCACTTTCATGTGTAAACACACAAGCACCTGTTTCTAACAGGAAACCTAAGAGCGTAGTACTGACATGGCCGCTCTCCGGAGAGGCAAAACAAGGGGATGGAGTTGGGGTGGGAGAAAGGTTGATGGATTCCATGCAATTCCCTTTTGAAAATGAATATTGAGACTTGCCTGGTGGTCCAGTGGCTAAGAAACTGCGCTCTGAATGCAGGGTGCCAGGGGTTCCAGCCCCAGTCAGGGAACTAGATCCCAGGTGCCACAACTAAGACCCGGCACACCCAAATAAATAAGAATAAATACTTACCAATGACATGAAAAGTGAAATGGTTTCCCACATCCATGTGTCACTCTCAGGACTGATAAATACAGAATAAAAAAATCACACTTGGAGAAAACTGTAGCTGGTATTCCAGCAGCCACCCCTAAAGAGTGCTTGTTTTGACCACTGCGCAGTGAGCAAACCCTTTGAGGGCACTGCATAGAACCCTTTGGGGTCACTGCAGCTGACCGCTCCTGGGGGACCAAGCTGCTGCTGACCCCTGGGAACACACCACACCGAACCCCAAAAGCTTCTCCTCTTTATAAGTGCAGAGGTCGATGAGGTGACCCCAAAGAAACGCTACACCACAGCAGCATCTTTCTCGTCCCCTCCACCCCAAAGGGCTCAGAGACAGCCACGCTGGGACATTCGTTTTCTGATTTACCAGGGCAATCGCCTATTCCACGGAGCAATGAGGCTGCTCCGTTAATGCGGCAAAGAAAACTTTCTCATTCTTCACTTTCTGAACCTCCTCCGTGGATGCTATTTTGGTTCCAAAAAAAAAAAAAAAAAAACCCTTTGGGATATGTCTTCAAGTCTGTACTAAAAACTGAAGTGCAAGGGGAGGTCAATTTACTTTTTAAAATTTACAGCCAATCTTGAAAAAGACTGGACTAATTCTGTTTTAAAAAGGCAGGTCAACACTGTACTGTGAATGAGCCAACTGTGAAATACCAAGTGGAGGATTATTTCTCTATATAAAAGCAGTCACGGGAATTTCTTGGCTGTGCAGTGGTTAAGACTCTGGTGCCATCACTTTGGGGCCCTGAGTCTGATCTCTGGTCAGGGAACTAAGATCTTGCAAGAATTCCATGGAATGCTCTAGGCAAGAATACTGGAGTGGGTAGCCGTTCCATTCTCCAGGGGCTCTTCCCAACCCAGGGATCGAACCCAGTTCTCCCACATTGCATGTGGATTCTTTCCCAGCTGAGCTACCAGGGAAGTCCAAGAATACTGGAGTGGGTGGCCTATCCCTTCTCCAGGGGATCTTCCCAACTCAGAAATCGAACCGTGGTCTGTTTCACTTCAGGCAGATTCTTTATCAGCTGAGCCACCAGGGAAGCCAGCAAGCTTTGCAGCCAGCGTGGCCCAAAACAATCACCAATACCTCTGAGCTGCCCAGCTGTACTGTTGTAGTTCCTGTGTGTAAAAGCATCAGGTCCCCAATTTCGCTCCCTGACCGCCTCAAATTATCCCAACTCCTATTCACAATTTGCTTTCTAAGCTAGTACGCTTGCCTGCCCCAGAGCTCAGCACAGTGCTAGAAACACCTGGGTATCTGTGTACATCACTCCATGTTAGCATGAGACCCGAAAATTCAGTAGCCTGCCGCCTTGTGTTAAAACTGAGCCATGACACTTTGCTTCATTTAGAGAATGAGCTATTGCCAGGGATAAGATTTAAGGAATCAAAATCACTTCATAAGTAAAAAATTAACACTCAGCAGTAATGAAAGAAGGAATCTTGTAAGAATTGACCATAACCAGGAACTCTACTCAATACTCTGTGACAAGCACAGGAAAAGAATCTAAAAAAGAGTATGTGTGTTTGTGTATATATATATATATATATGTATGTATAACTGATTCAATTTGCTGTCTTTTCCAAAGAGTCCACCGTTTGCATCACATGGCGAAAGTATCGGAGCTTTAGCTAAGTTAACTATACTCCAACATAAAACTAAATTAAAAAAAAAGAAGAAGAAAAGGAAATCTTTCAAATTTGTGAAGTTGGATTCATCCTTGGCCAAGAGCTGAATCACTCATGTACTTCCTAAGTGTACATGCTCACACATGTATGCACACACACACGTCCACATCAGGACTGTCACAGTTGACAAAGGGCAGCCAACAGACTCCACGTTTTGCTGGCCTGCTCATCTCTGTCCATAAACAAGGCTTGACGCCTAGGTCTTACCTTTTCACCACCAGCTTCAGGGTCTTATGCGACCCCTTCACCAAGCAGATGGCCTCCTGTCTAAACCCAGACAGACCGACATTGTTGATGTCCACTATCTCGTCTCCGGCCAGCAGTTTGTCCACAGCCGTGGCTTTGCTGCCTTCTTCAACCTGCAATGCAGAAAGAGGGTCCATGAGCTCCCCCCACCAAATGAGCAAACCAGTCCTCAGGACTTGACAAGGAGGACGTGTAGCTCCATGCTACCCACCAGTTCTTGGACTGGCTTCAGGATGACCTGGGAGTGAAAGGATCCAGCTTGGGCCCCAATTCCCTGTGGGAGACCAGGGATCCACCCCTCTCCTGGTCTGTACCCCTCATCCGGTCTGCATCTGCAAAGCCTACCATTTATAGAAGAGGCAGCAGAGTACAGACACTAAAAAACACACCGGAAACCAGGGGTCCAGACAGACCCCTTTGCTTTCTGGATCTCCTTCCTCCAAAAAAAAAACAGATGGGTGTTTTAAAATTATTCACAAGTTATGTCTCACCCATCAATCCTGCACCTAGAGCTTCCCTGGGGGTCCCGTGGTTAAAAAATCTGCCTGCCAACGCAGGAGACATGGGTTAGAGCCCTGGTCAGGGAAGAGTCCATGTCCCACAGTGCAAGAAAGCTTGTGTATGACAACCGCTGAGCCTGGACTCCAGAGCCCGGGGGGCCACAACTACTGAAGCCCACGCGCCCAAGAGCCCATGTTCTGCAACAAGAGAAGCCATCGCAATGAGACGTCCACAGGCTGCGAGTGGACAGGGGCGCCTGCTCGCCACAACTGGAGAAAGCCCACGTGCACCAACAAAAGACCCACAGAGCCAAAGAAATTGTTTTTTTAAAGTCCTGCACCTAGGACTTTTTCTGTAACAGGTTTCTTTCAATGTTGTGTTTTTTTTTTAATTTCTGTAACAGCTCTATTTAGCTATAAGTCAAATACACGCCAATCCGCCCAAGTACATATGAATGAATGGACCGTTAGTTGTATTCAGACTCATCCAACCATCACCACCCACCCAGCTGAGAACAGACTTCCTAAGCCAGAAGAAACCTCGTGCCTGTCAGCAGTCACTCTCCAGCCCTCCCCGGAAACCATGTACGTGTACGTGTACACGTGCGTACTGTGGACACTTGATATACACAGTCATACAACAGGTGGGCTTTTGTGTCTGGCTTCTTTCACTCATGATGTGTTTTCCGGGTGCGTCCGTGTTGACCCCTGTGTTGGAACTCTGTTCCTTTTCAGGGCTGAGTGATACTCCATTGTACCAATCGACCACATTCAATTTATCTGTTCAGGAGGGATGGATATATTTACTTTGTTTCTACTTATTGGGCTATTCAGTCAGTTCAGCTCAGTAGCTCAGTTGTGTCCAACTCTTTGCCACCCCACAGACTACAGCACGTCAGGCCTCCCTGTCCATCACCCACTCCCGGAGTTAACTCAAACTCATGTCCATTGAGTCAGTGATGCCATCCAACCATCTCATCCTCTGTAGACCCCGTCTTCTCTCACCTTCAGTCTTTCCCAGAATCAGGGTCTTTTCCAATGAATCAGTTCTTCACATTAGGTGGCCAAAGTACTGGAGTTTCACCATCAGTCATTCCAATGAACACCCAGGACTGATCTCCTTTAGCATGGACTGGTTGTATCTCCTCATAGTCCAAGAGACTCTCAAGAGTCTCCTCCAACATCACAGGTTAAAAGCATCAATTCTTCAGCGTTCAGCTTTCTTTAGAGTCCAACTGTCACATCTATACATTTGGCTGTCAGCGCTCCATGAACACTTGTATACACATGTTTGTGTGTGAATATGCATCCTCATTTCCCTTGGGTGTACAACTAGGAGTAGAATGCTGGGGTCATATGGTAACTAGGGTAAACATTTTGAGGACCCGCTAGACTGCTTTTAAAAATAATTATTTATCTGTTTCGCTGTGTTGGGTCTTAGTTGCAACACATGCCATCTTCCATCTCCATGGGATCTTAGCTGTGGCAAGACCACAGGTCTCAGCTGTTCCTTACCATGGGATCAAACCCGTGTGTGTAAAACACTCCCTACTCAGAGTTACACACAATATGTACACAAGTGGACTGACTGACTCCTTAAAAGAATTTTACAACTTTTATCCTGAAAATTTTCAATCTATAAATCCTTAACCCAGCTTTTCTTATATAGTAATAATCCAACTAACCATCAAGTAAGCCATCAATTAACCAACCCATTTTTTCTACCATGTGCCGTGTTTAGCTTCTCAGTTGTTTCTAGCTCTTTGCTACTTACTCCATGGACTGCAACCCACCAGGCTCCCCTGTCCATGGGATTCTCCAAGCCAGAATACTGGAGTGGATTGCCATGCCATCCTCCAGGGGATCTTCCAGGAGATCTTCCCAACCCAAGGATTAAGCCCAGATCTCCTGCACTTCAGGCAGATTCTTTACAGTCTGCGCCACCAGGGAAGCCCAAGAATACTGGAGTGGGTAGCCTTTCCCTTCTCCAGGGGATCTTCCCAACCCAGGGATGAAACCCAGGTTTTCTGCATTGTAGGCTGAGCCATGAGGGAAGACCAAGAATAACTGCAGTGGGTAGCCTGTCCCTTCTCCAGAGGATCACCCAGGAATCGAACTGGGGTCTCCTGTACTGCAGGCGGATTCTTTACCAGCTGAGCTACCAGGAAAGACCTATGACCCATGAATCAAACCCAGCCAGCCAGGACTTCCCCAATGGTCCAGTGGTTAAGACTCCGTGCTCCCAATGCAGGAGATCCAGGCCCCATCCCTGGTCAGGGAAGATCCCACATGCTAGGTAGCATGCCCTCCCCTCACCCTCTCTGAAAAAAATCCAGCCAGCTGTCTTTTTTTTGTTTGGGGTAAATAAAATTTTACTTGAAAAGAACTACACCCATTTGTTTATACACTGTTACAGGAGAGAATGGAATAGTTTGGGGCCCATAAAGCCAAAAATATTTACTACTTGGCTTGTTACTTAAAGAAAAAAAAAAAGCTGCCAACCGCTGTTCTACACCAAAAGCCATTCTTTTTACAAACTGCTAGGAAAACTAGTGAAAAAGATGACTGTTTATGGGCATGCTGCTACTGCTGCAACTAAGTCACTTCAGTCATGTCCGACTCTGTGCGACCCCACAGACGGCAGCCCACCAGGGTCCCCCGTCCCTGGGATTCTCCAGGCAAGAACACTGGAGTGGGTTACCATTTCCTTCTCCAATGCAGGAAAGTGAAAGTGAAGTTGCTCAGTCATGTCTGACTCTTCATGACCCCATGGACTGCAGCCCACCAGGCTACCCCATCCATGGGATTTTCCAGGCAAGAGTACTGGAGTGGGGTGCCATTGCCAGGGTACAATTTTGGAAGTTCACTGTGCTCCCACTATATGCCAGGGCTGACCTGAAAATCAGTTCCAAACCTCACCAGGCACTAAAGCAAGGAAACGTTCCTCCTCTGGGGGTTGCAGAGCTGGAAATGAAGCCACTGACAGGCTCAAGGATGAAACCACACGGTACTTGGACCCGTCTCTCCGCCTGCACCTGAGGACAACTCAACCCCTCCATAGGGTAACAGAGTAATTATTTATTGCAAGTTGATACCATAAGCAAAACATAATGAACATAATGACCATTCCAAACAGAACTATGAAGCAATTTGTTCGGCTAACAACTGGTTTCCAAGTCTAGACTATTTTTAATCCCAACGTTATGACAGATCCCAATGTTAATAAGCTTCCACGTGGCCAAGATTACACACTCAGCCAGAAACAGCCAAGGTGAAGGATATGTGGTGGAGAGTTTAGGTTTTGACATGCCCCAGCTGGGGGTGCCCAAGGGCTATGTCCAATCAGAGGGTTGGTGGGCAGTTAGCTGGGGTGGGCGGGAGGTGGGAGTTCTCGGAGGAAAAGATGTAGTGAACAGCAGGGGAAGGAACTTAAAAGACTGGAAAGGCGGGGATGGACGCTGCCCACACAGAAAACAGACCCATGAACAGCAGACGACAGAACCCTTGGGCTGCCTGGCAGAAGAGGATGAAGGAGCAGGAGACAGAGGAGAAAGAAAGGATGGATGTCTCCAAAGAGACAACAACCAGACATGCACAGAGCTGGTGAATCTGAGCATCACGTTTTTAGAAAGCCTTTAGGTGAAACCATGATGATGGAGGAACCTGCAGGGTCTTATGACTGGTTCTGACCTGTTAACGACTCGGCCATGACCTGGTGAGCTTTTCCATCTCATCCCCGCAAACCCTTGCAGGTGAGACTCTCTCAAAGCGCTGTCATTAATGTCTAGCTAAGGGACTCGCCCAGAGGTCCAGTGGCTAAGAATCTGAGCTTCCAAATGCAGGATGCCCAAGGTTCGATCCCTGGTCAGGGAACGAGATTCCACGTGCCACTACTAAAGATTCTGAACAATGCAATGAAGATGGAAGATCTTCAATGAAGATCTGGCTCAGCCAAATAAATTAAAAAATTTTTGAACAAAGGTCTGGCTTCACCCCGAAGCCCAAATCACATGGTGTTGCTTCCCTTCATCTGCAAAGACTTCCCAGCTCCTGCTCCAGCCACAAAGACCACATTCCAAGGCAGCCCGTCTGCCTCGTCCAAACCACACTCCACCTACACTCCCAGCAAAAAAAACTGCTCCAGGTTTGGGAGACTGAGTAGCCCGTGATCTCTGCCTACCTGGGCTTCCTCACCAAGACAAAGCATGTGTCCGACATTTTTCGTGCTCATGGAGAAGACAGTTGCAAACAAGGCAGCTTTGAAGACCTCAGGTTTGTACTCTTGACCCCATCAAGCTTCTCCCAAGTCTTCCCTGAGGAAGACTTCATCAGGCTTGAACCTGGTGAAGCCCAGACCTGAAGCTGGCCCTAGGGTCCCAGGAATACGGCTCTGCCCATCAGCTGTATATAGTCTATCGTGCATTACACGTGATGAGTCACGCCTCGAACGCATCGTGCATTGCACACACGCAGGCTCCTTTTATTGCCATCCTCTGTTTAACTGTCAAGATAGTGCTGGGCATTGCCAGTCGCAGAGGGCACTGTCTGCAGGAGCCACAAACGGGGCAGTCCTGTTTTACAACCACTGGGCAAAGTTCTCAGTGTCCCTTGCTCAGGGGCAAAAAAAAAAGAAAACTCCCTTTACAAAAAGGCAGGCAGGCAAGGACAAAGGAATCCACGTCCACCCACAATGCCAGTCTGTGTACCCCGGTCAGAAGGAAAACCCCAAGCTCATTCTCCAGGCCAAATATTCTGGTTTGGATTGTTCACTGGAATTGTTTGCCAAACTCCTGTTGAGATTTTAGGGCTTAGAAGTGTCCAAAAATGAGCAGACTGCCTTGCTGTCCTGATGGAAATGTTTACTCTGGAAACAGCAAGAGGGAGGGAAGGGGAAAAAAATGGAACAAATACTAGTCCATGGAACTCTATTTGGAAGCAAGCTTTCATATTTCATCCAACAGATGTTGTTACTGATGACTGAATATGACACCCACCAAGGGCAGGGGGGAACCCTGATTTTCGTGGGAGCTGGGACTCACTTGGGAAGGGACAGTGTCAGGGCAGTGGGGGTTAGAGGGGAGGAGCTCAGGGATGGAGATGAAAGACCTTCACCCCCAGACAGCAACTTGAAAGGGCCAGTAGAGATGGGGGTGGACATTCCATGGGAAGGGGTCAGGACCTGGGCCTGTCTGAAGAATGTCAGCCTGGAAAGTTGTAGCACCCTGGCAAGGGGAGCCTTTGAAGATAAGGCCAGAAAGAGGAAGATGAGGAATTTGACCTTTAGTTTCATAAGCCTGAAGGATACCCTGGAGGCAGTGGTGGGGTGGGGTGGGGGAGGGAGCCCCAGAAGGCCCAGCAAGGGAAGCAGGGGAGTGACCCTGTATCAAGTGAGCAAATGCGTCCAGCAGCTTCATCCTCTAGGTAGAGAGGAAAAAGCATCTCTATTGCCCAGAACACATCACAGATCAGCAGCCACACGTGCTCAAACCAAGACAGGGCAGGGAATATGAACGTAAGCAAGGACTCTGGCAGCTGGGAAGGCAGGTCAAGGGACATATTCACTGATGGACATCAAGGGCCACTACAGGAAAGGGGTGTGCTGTTGCTGCTGCTGCTAAGTCGCATCAGTCATGTCCGACTCTATGAGACCCCATAGACGGCAGCCCACCAGGCTGCCACGTCCCTGGGATTCTCCAGGCAAGAACACTGGAATGGGTTGCCATTTCCTTCTCCAATGCATGAAAGTGAAAAGTGAAAGTGAAGTCGCTCAGTCGTGTCTGACTCTTCGGGACCCCATGGACTACAGCCTACCAGGCTCCTCCGTCCTTGGGATTTTCCAGGCAAGAGTACTGGAGTGGGGTGCCATGTGCAGTAGAGCTCAGATACGGAGCTTTGATGGCCTGGGAAAATCGCAACCACTGGAGATCAGAATGGAAGTGGGAGGAAGGTTTAGGTCTGGGATCAGATTTCAAAGGCCATGAATCATACCCATGACTTATCAGCTATGACTAGAAAGCCATCCAGGGGAGAGAGTAAGACAGCACTGGCTTCTACAAGCTATGACAATCACTGATGTCACCTCCCTGGTCACCCTCCCAAGTTCCCTTGTCTCCGAAGAGAGTTGAGTCATCCAGGAAGAGGATCCAATTGCAAAGCAATCAGAGAGCACATCTTTGGTAACAAAGAAGCCCATGGTGGGGGGTGGAATAAAAAACATCCATTGAAATATCCAAACTTGCACATACTCTCATCACTGGTCTCTTGTCTCCTTGGACAATCTCGTGGAGTATCTTATCAGCGATCCGTGGCATTCAAGCTTCCCAGGAACTCTCAATTCAGTTCCCATAGACTGCAGCATGCCAGGCTTTCCTGTCCATCACCAGCTCCGGAGCTTGCTCAAACTAATATCCACTGAGTGGGTGATGCCATCCAACCATTTCATCCTCTGTCATCCCCTTCTCTTCCTGCCTTCAATCTTTTCCAGCATCAGGGTCTTTTCCAATGAGTCAGTTCTTTGCATCAGGCAGCCAAAGGACTGGAGCTTCACCTTCAGCATCAGTCCTTCCAGTGAATATTCAGGACTGATTTCCTTCAGGATGGACTGGTTGGATCTACTTGCAGTCCAAGGGACTCTCAAGAGTCTTCTCCAACACTACAGTTCAAAAGCATCAATTCATCGACACTCAGCTTTCTTTATAGTCCAACTCGCACATCCGTACATGACCACTGGAAAAACCATAGCTTTGACTAGACAGGCCTTTGTTGGCAAAGTAATTGACTTTGTTGGCAAAGTAGTTGAGTGGAGAATCCCATGGACAGAAGAGCCTAGCAGGCTATGGTCCACAGGGTTGCAGAGTTGGAGACAACTGAAGCGACTTAGCACAACACACATGTCCTGAGTGTCAGCTGACTATTTCACTGGGGGTAATTTTTTTTAACACAAAACACACTCAATGGCAATCTGGTGTCACAACTGTGCACAAAATATGTCTTGAACATTTAAAATGACTTTGACTCCCAGGTTGTTTTAGAAGAATCACTTCCTAAAGAAAAGTATTTCTTGATCCTGGCTCTTTCTTGTCCCTCATCATGACATTCCAGCTTCCCATAATGTGCCATGAACATGTCATGAAAAACTGCAAATTGAGCATGCAGTGCAATGAGTTAACAGGACCTATATGATGGCACAGCCTATCAATATTTGGTATTCTCTTAAGGAAAAGTAGCTTACACATTTTAGGCTAGAAAAGTCACTGGAATATCTATTTAGAAACTATGTGGTTTTTTAGATCTTTAGTACATACATTAAGAAGGGTATACACTGTTTAAAATAACCAGGACACAGATGCAACCTGGATGTCCATTGGCAGACGAATGGATAAGAAAGCTGTGGTACATATACACAATGGAGTATTATTCAGCTATGAAAAAGAATGCATTTGAATCAGTTCTAATGAGATGGATGAAACCGGAGCCTGTTATACAGAGTGAAGTAAGTCAGAAAGAAAAACACCAATATAGTATACTAACGCATATATATGGAATTTAGAAAGATGGTAACGATGACCCTATTTGCGAGACAGCAAAAGAGACACAGATGTAAAGAACAGACCTTTAGACTCTGTGGGAGAAGGAGAGCATGGGATGATATGAGAGAATAACATTAAAATATGTATATTATATGTGAAGCAGATTGCTAGTCCGGGTTCGATGCATGAGACAGGGTGCTCGGGGCTGGTGCACTGGGATGACCATGAGGGATGGGATGAGGAGGGAGGTGTGAGGGGGGTTCGGGATGGGGGACACATGTATACCCATGGCTGATTCACGTCAACATATGGCAAAAACCACTACAATATTGTAAAGTAATTAGGTTCCAATTTAAATAAATTAATTTTTTAAAACAGAAGGGTGTACACACTGAACTATGTACAAATCCTCAAAACAACCAAACTTCAATTAGAGAGGAAAATTACTTTCCTTGTGCTTGACAAAATGTTATCTCAAAAAACAAGAAAAGTGGTAACCACCTCCACATGCAAAAAAAAAAAAAAAAAAAGCCTAAGAAGAAACCCCCAAACCCACCTCATACATTTCAGATTCAGATGAACAAGTCTGCATTTAGTCCTACACATAAGAACATAAGGATGCACCCTGAAGATTCTAACACACTCGCTCCACTCATTGCCAAGGTGAGGGCTATATCACATGGGGCCCCAAGACCAAGAAAGGCAGACGTGGCCCAGAGAAATGGACAGAGCCAGGCTGATGGACAGAGCAGGCCAAGGAGAAGTCTTCCCATTGACTGCAGCATACCAGGCTTCCCTGTCCATCACCAGCTCCCGGAGCTTGCTCAAACTAATGTCCACTGAGTGGGTGATGCCATCCAACCACTTCATCCTCTGTCATCCCCTTCTCCTCCTATCTTTTCCAGCATCAGGGTCTTTTCCAAGAAGTCAGTTTCCCGCATCAGGTGGCCCAGAGTATTGGAGTTTCAGCTTCAGCATCAGTCCTTACAAAGAATATTCAGGACTCACGTCATTTAGGATGGACTGGCTGGATCTCCTTGCAGTTCTGTTGCTCAGTCGTGTCTTGCCTCTTTTCAAACCAACGGACTGCGGCGCGCCAGGCCTCCCTATCCGCCGCCAGCTCCCGGAGCTTGCTCAAACTCGTGTCTGCCGCGTCCGTGATGCCATCCAACCATCTTCATCCTCTGTCGTCCCCTTCCCCATCCCACCTTCAATCTTTCCCAGCATCAGAGAAGTCACCGGCCTCAAGCCCGGTAGTGGTGTCACTTCTCCTTCCAGCTGCCGTACTCTTCAGAGCTCTCTTTACCCCAAGGAACACCTAGTTAATCATTCTTCACTAACTTAATAATAAGGAATCATCTGCTGACAGTAATTCTTTACAACTGGGGTGGCAAAGTTTTGCACCCAGCCAGCCATATGTTCAGTATTTTAAGCGGGTGTGTGGGGGGGGGCGGGGGGGGGGGTGTCTTCCGGTCTCCATGGCAATGGCACAACCCCGCCCGACAGAGGAGCCGGAAGGGGCGTGTTGGAATGTGGCCAGTGCCCGGAAGCCTGCCTTCTATTAAGCAGCCCCCGTTCCAATTACTGCAGCTTTCTGCTTCCCAACGAGACCCTGCTGCTCCTGCAGCTGCTAAGTCACTTCAGTCGCGTCCGACTCTGTGCGACCCCATAGACGGCAGCCCACCAGGCTTCCCCATCACTGGGATTCTCCAGGCAAGAACACTGGAGACCCTGAGGGATAGACAATTCCATGTGACAAGCACAGCGATGGACGCACTCATGGGCCCCAACATCACAGAGCGGGGAGCAGTCAGACCAGAGGATTCGAGGAGGGGCTGACGATCAGGGATGTTTTCACAGAGATGAGGGGGAAGGAGCTAGGACTTCAGACTGAGCCCTACCACTTCACTGCAAGTTGGAGAACTGAAAGCGTTCGTGGCTCATCCGTGTCCAACTCTTTGAAACTGTATGGACGGTAGCCCACCAGGCTCCTCTGTCCATGGGGATTCTCCAGGCAGGAATACTGGAGTGGGTTGCCATGCCCTCCTCCCCCAGGGGATCTTCCCGACCCAGGGATTGAACCCAGGTCTTCAGTATTGCAGGCAGATTCTTCACCATCTGAGTCCAGCAGTGAAGCCTGACTGGAGACAACTGGAGAATGAAGCCCACTTTATTGTTCTCGGTCTCAGTTTTCCACTCAAAACAATTCGGACAACAGTTGTGCTGGGGGAGGAGGGGTGGGCCTGACAACCCAGGACCATGAGAAGAATAAAAGGGAGACAAATTATGAAAATATGTTGCAAATTCAGAGTCTTATGCAAGTATTATTTACAAAACAGGTTATTTAGAATTTGCTGGCATTCCAATTAGGACTGCAACCCAGGGGAGGATCCTGGACTTTCAAGTTCAGTGACAAATGGTCCCCACTCCTAATTAATAACACGAGGAAAGGAGATGCTTAAGTGGCAAAGGGAGATTGCTCCATTTACAAACACCCCAAAGCTATTTGGATATACTGGTTTCTAAGTCCTTGCATACCACACTGTTTGGTGGGAAAGTAAACCCCAAAGTTCAGTTATCCTAGAAGCTCTTACTGTTTATTCTCAACCTACAGTTTATTTTACCCGTGATGAGCTACTATACAGCTTTACAGAAAACTTCTAAAATACAACTTATTGCCATTCACAAAGGAGGGGTGTCTTACAAAAGTTTCACCTAAATGGGTTATGTGGAAACTAAACCACATGTGCCCCATTTGAAACACACACACACACAAATGCAATTTAAGTTCTCAGGCTAAGACACAAATACCTCTCTAAAAAATGTCATCGTTTATATGTATATGCTCATGGCTGATTTGGGCTTTCCAGGTGGCACTGGAAAGTGGTGTTAAAGAACCTGCCTAGTTCTTTACTAGTGGTAAAGAACATAGGAAACATAAGAGACGGGTTCAATTCCTGGGTGGAGAAGATCCCCTGGAGAAGGGCAGGGCAACCCACTCCAGTATTCCTGCCTGGAGAATCCCATAAACAGAGGAGCCTGGCGGGCTACAGTCCATGGGGTCAGACAGTCACACACGACTGAAGTGACTTTAGCACACAGGCACGCATGGCTAACTCAAGTTGTTGTATGCACCACACAACATTGTGGTGCAGTTATCCACTAATTAAAGGAAAAAGATGTTATGGTTTACAGTTGGTGGTTTTTGCAATCGAGCAAAGGGGAAAAAAGCAAATATGCCTTCTCCATAGTTGGCTCTCTGATATATGTGCTATATGCACAGGTCAGGTGTTCCTAACTTTGGCATAGCTCTGGGTCCTCTTGGTTAGAATGGGGACTATGTTTTCTAGAAACTCTATTTCCATAAGTTCATTAGACTGGATCCAAAGGAAACTTTGTCCAAGGATAGAAGGCGGAAGCTATGGTTTTCCCAGCAGTCATGCATGGATGTGAGAATTGAACCATAAAGCTGAGCGCCGAAGAATTGATGCTTTTGAACTGTGGTTGTTGGAGAAGACAGTTGAGAGTCCCTTGGACTGCAAGGAGATCCAACCAGTCCATCCTAAAGGAGATCAGTCCTGAATATGCATTGGAAGGACTGATGATGAAGCTGAAACTCCAATCCTTTGGCCATCTGATGTAAATAACCGACTCATTGGAAAAGACCCTGATTCTAGGAAAGACTGAAGGCAGGAGGAGAAGGGGACGACAGAGGATGAGATGGTTGGATGGCATCACTGATTCAATGGACATGAGTTTGAGCAAGCTGATTTCCTTTATGATGGACTGGATGGATCTCCTTGCAGTCCAAGGGACTCTCAAGAGTCTTCTCCAACACCAGAGTTCTAAAGAATCATCTGATGTGAAGAGTCGATTCACTGGAAAAGACCCTGATGCTGGTAAAGATTGAAGGCAGGAGGAGAAGGGGATGACAGAGGATGAGATGGTTGGATGGCATCACTCACTCCATGGACATGAGTTTGAGCAAGCTCCGGGAGATGGTGAAGGACAGAGAAGCTGGGCCTCTCTTGAAGATAAACAGTGATGGGTGGCGGTGGAGGGTGGCGGGGGGGCGCGGGGGTTGGCGCGGTAAAGAGAAACTGGAGGCCACTGGGCACTTCTGCATCACTTTCATCTTCTGTCCTTGTCTGTGGGGTTGCAAAGAGTTGGACACGACTTAGCAAGTAAACAAGTTTTTTTAAACCGTGCTTTAACCCACCCCACACAAAATTTATTGTCACCATTTTTTTCAATATACAGAAAGTTATTTACTTTTTATACGCTATGAACAAACAACCCAAAAATAAAATGGACAAAACAATTTCATTTACAGTAGTCTGAAGGGGCACAGACATTCTAGTAATAAATTTGATTACAGTGAATGTCACTCGGTCGTGTCCGACTTTTTGAGACCCCATGGACTATACACTCTGTGGAAAATTCTCCAGGCCAGAATACTGGAGTGGGTAGCCTTTCCCTCTCCAGGGGAATCTTCCCAACCCAGGGATCGAACCCAGGTCTCCCACCTTGCAGGCGGATTCTTTACCAGCTGAGCCACAAGGGAAGCCCAAATTTGATTAAAAAGAGGAGGGCAAAACTTGAACCCTGAAAACTACAGAACACTGCTTTGGAAGAAGTTATCTAAATAGCTGACAGGGCATGCCACAGTCACAGTCGGGATTGCTGACGCTGTTATTTAATAAGATGTGTCACCCATTTTTAAGTGTACTGTTCAGCAGCGTTCTTTGTAATTACATGATGTGTAAGTGAGCCCTCGGAGAAGGCAATGGCACCCCACTCCAGTACTCTTGCCTGGAAAATCCCATGGGCAGAGGAGCCTGGTAGGCTGCAGTCCATGGGGTTGCTAAGAGTCGGACATGACTGAGTAACTTCACTTTCACTTTCATGCATTGGAGAAGGAAATGGCAACCCACTCCAGTGTTCTTGCCTGGAGAATCCCAGGGATGGGGGAGCCTGGTGGGCTGCCGTCTATGGGGTTGCACAGAGTCGGACACGACTGAAGTGACTTAGCAGTAAGTGAGCCCTAGGAATTCACCTTGCAAAACCAACACCGGATCCATCAAGCATTTCTCCCATTCCTTGGCAACAGCCGTTCTGCCTTTCTGTTTCCAGAACCCAACTCCTGTGGATGCCGTGTGTAAATGGAGTCCCACCGGACTGTCCTCTGGGTCTGGTTATAGCACTTGAGGTTCACGTACATGATCTCAGGCCACGTGGAGCATCCGTTATCTAACACTAATATTCTATCATATGTATATGCCGCGTTCCCTTTATCCTTTTACCTGCCGATGGAAACCTGGGCTGCTTGAAACACCAGCAACTCTCATACACAGTTTATTGTTGTTCTGTTAGTCTTTCAGTCACGTCTGACTCTTTGCCACCCCCATGGACTGTAGCCAGCCAGGCTCCTCTGTCCATGGGGCGGATGCAAAAATTGCTATGACCAGTTGGGAAAACAGGTGGAAAAACCTTCAAGTCTCCTGAGTGTTCACCAAAAGACCTGTGTAAGAATGACCACCCCAGCACCACCCATACCAGCTAAAACACAGAAAGAAGCCAAATGTCCAGCCAAAAAAAAAAAAAAAAATGGGATACAGACTTCCCTGGTGGCCCAGTGACAAAGACTCTGAGCTCTCAATGCAGGGGGCTAGGGATTTGATCCCCAGTCAGGGAACAAGGTCCCACATCTCACAACTAAGATCCAAGATCCTCTGTGTCCTGCAACTAAGACCCAGGTGCAGCCAAATAGATAAACATTTTTTTTCAAAAATAATAAAATAAAATATGGATGAGCTAGCTGAACACTGGGATACCTCAGAACGTTTCTTCTCTGGGTACCAGTGATGTTCAGGGCTGGATATTCCTCTGTGAAGGGGCTGTCCCTTACCTGGAGGATGTCTACGATCGCTATTCCTAGTCTCTGCCCACTGGATGTCAGCGGCATCCCCCACCCCCACCACCGCCCCAATAACATCTGGAATGTCCCCAGATACTGTGCAGTATATACCCTGAGGGACAAAAGCTATCATTCCCAACTGGGAATCTCTGCTTGAGAAAGGATAAAGTGCCTGCCACACTCATGACAGCCCTCGGTGGAACATACAAACAGGAGACGGGACAGCTCTGAAATGCCCTTCCAACCTCCTGCCCTGTGAAGACGCATCCTCCTGCCCTGTGAAGACGCATCCACCACGGCAGGACGCCGGCAGCCTCCTGCCTCCCACAGAATGTCTTGCGAGAACTCCCCTGGCAGTCCAGCGGTGAAGACCCCATGCTTCCGATGCAGAAGGCACGGGTTCAACCCCTGGTCAGGGAACCGGACCCAACAGGTCACGCCACTGCCATGCAACGTGGCCCCCCAAATCAAAGATCTCCCACCAGCAATGGGAGAGAGGCTGGCCGATAAGGCCGAGTGGAGGCCCTGTGTTCAGTCCAGTCCCACCGTTGACCAGGCAAAACTAACCACTGTTGCCTTGATCTGGACACCGTGCATGAGTGCTGAGTCACTGCTGCCAAGTCGATTCAGTCATGTCCGACTCTGTGTGACCCCACAGAGGGCAGCCCTCCAGGCTCCCCGGTCCCTGGGACTCTCCAGGCAAGAACACTGGAGTGGGTTGCCATTTCCTTCTCCAGAGCAGGGTCTTCCCGACCCAGGGATCGAACCCCCATTTCCTGCATTGGCAGGTGAATTCTTTACCACTGAGCCATCTGGCAAGCTTCTGCACATTATGAGCTTTTGCCCGAACATCACAGGCCAGAGACAAAGAAGCGTCTGTCATTTCTCCCCAGAGAAATGGTCCTTTCTTGCCTCCTGGCTGTGTTGGGCTGGGGTCCCTTCTACTCACACCTACACCCCGTGTCTGGCTCACTTCCACTAACCCTCCTGGGCCCCCAATACCACATCCACTCTGGAACCAACGGCCGCCTCCCAGCCTCCTGAATACCCTGCTACATTACCACTCGGGGCTTCAAATTCTCTGCTCCCCACACCCAGGTGGCATGCAGGACCTTAGTTCCCTGACCAGGCTTCAAACTCATGCTTTCTGCAGCAGAAGCTTGGAGTGGCATGCAGGACCTTAGTTCCCTGACCAAGCTTCGAACTCATGCTTCCTGCAGCAGAAGCTCGGAGTCTGAACCAGGGGACCACCATGGCAAGTCCCCTGAACCCTGCTGACGGCTCTCTGCTTAAGCTACCAGCCCCAGTCCAAGACTCTTGTCTCCTGAAGGCCAAACCCCAATGGTTATCTCTGTAACTTCCCCTCCGATACCAAAGTCTGTCTCACAACACGACAGGCAACGCTTCTGGCAAGGGCGAACTGAGAGGAGGAGGGGAGGAAAAGACATCAGCAGGGGAGAGCAGGGTCCCTTGTCCAAAGCCTGCTTTCATCCCATACCACGGGAGGAACACAGCACAGCCTGCATCCCCTTTCGGGGTTGGTTTCATGCCTTATCAAGTCAGGGCGAACGCAAGCAGGCTCCCCAGCCATCTGGGAACACAGTCCTGCCCTCAATTCCAACTCTGTTCTCAGACACCTGAAGGAAACAAGTAGTGGGGATGTTCAAACACTGGAACGACTGGAACCACTTAATCATTCAGTTTTCAAAGCGGAAATGCAGCCTGCAGGAGCTGATAGGCCATCAAGAGGCAGGAAGAGGAACTGCTGGACAGAAGAACAAAAGTGCTTTCAGCTTGGGAGACGGGCAGCTATTTCCTCTGCAACGGATGGACGGACTGGCCCCAGCCTTGGGGCCGCTTCAAAGAACCCAGGGCACTTGTTCAGATAAGGCTGCCGCTCTGCGGCACGACGGAGACTGATCAGGGGCAGGATCCAGCAGAGGAGGCCACCTCATCTTCCCTTGCAATGAAGTCAGAGCTCCTTGCAAGCCTTCATCTTTTTATCAGGTAAACACATGGGTGATCTCACCCATCACAAGGGCTGTGCTTCTGGAACAAGTCCTTTCCTGGATATTGCCCCAGGCAAAATGCTCAGGGTGTCCTCCTGAACCCCAAGTGCACTGCCCCAAGGCAGTTCCCTGGTGGTCCATGGGTTAAGACTCCCGTGCATGCAGTGCAGAGGGGTGCATGGGTTTCATCCCTGGTCAGGGAGCTAAGATCCCATATGATGAGGTGAAAAAGGAAATGAGAAAAAGAAACCCAGCCCCTCCAGTGTGACGGTCTAAGGGGCTAAGGGTTGTCGGGAGGAGACTGGGCCGTAAGGGTGGAAAATGAAAGTCGCTCAGTGGTGCCTGACTCTTTGTGACCTCATGGGCTATAATGTCTGTGGAATTCTCCAGGCCAGAATACTGGAGTGGGTATCCTTTTCCTTCTCCAGGGGATCTTCCCAACACAGGGATCAAATCCAGGTCTCTTGCATTGCAGGCGAATTCTTGACCAACTGAGCTATCAGGGAACCCCAAAATAGGGCTGTTTGATTGCTTTAAGTAATCGAACATTACTTCTATTGCTTTCTACAGTGGATCTTCCCAACCCAGGAAATCGAACCTGGGTCTCTGGCTCTGCAGGTGGATTCTTTACCAACTGAGTCATAAAGGAAGCCCATGAGGGTGGAACCTTCAGAGACATCAGGGCTGTTATACTGCACCAAACATTCCCAAGAGCTTCCTGATGCCTTCCACCACGTAAGGCCACCAGCAGATACCACCTATGAACCAGGTCCTCACCACACACTGAATCTGCCAGCAACCACATGGACTTCCCGACTCCAGACCGTGAAAATTAAAATGTTTCTTGTTTACAGGTGTTTTTTATTTTTTTTCAATCATAGCCTAAATGTTATCACCAACTCAAATGACATGACTTTGAGCAAACTCCGGGAGATGGTGATGGACAGGGGAGCCCGGCATGCTGCAGTCCATGGGGTAGCAAAGAGTCGAACAGGACTGAGCAGCTGAACAACAACAACTAATTGGACAAAGACAGACATCAAAGGTGCAGCTCAGAAAGCCTAGCTAAGCACTGTGGGGAACATAGAAATTTCATGATTTCTACATGCTAGTGCTCAGAGCTTAGGGAAGGGTCCAGGGTACAAAGACACCAGCTTTCCAGAGGGGCCCTGGGGATGGGGCAGGGTGCTCCTCACTGAAAGCACAGTGCTATCCGGGCCTGGCCTCTGGTTCAGGTCAGTTCAGTCGCTCAGTCGTGTCCGGATCTTTGAGACCATGAACCTCAGCACGACAGCCTCCCTGTCCATCACCAACTCCTGGAGCTTGCTCAAACTCATGTCCGCTGAGTCGGTGATGCCATCCCACCATCTCATCCTCTGTTGTTCCCTTCTCCTCCTGCCGTCAATCTTTCCCAGCATCAGGGTCTTTTCCAATAAGTCAGTTCTTCTAATCAGGTGGCCAAAGTACTAGAGCTTCAGCATCAGTCCTTCCAATGCATATTCAGGACTGATATCCTTTAGGATGCACTGGTTGGATCTCCTTGCTGTCCAAGGGGGACTCAAGAGTCTTCTCCAACATCACAGCTCAAAAGCATCAGTTCTTCGGCACTCAGCTTTCTTTATGGTCCAATTCTCACATTCACATGTGACTACTGGAAAAACCATAGGTTTGTCTACACAGGCCCAAGGAGGGCAGATCCTTTAGTAGTTGTTACTGTTCTTGAAGAGGCTGGACATGTGGATTTTTTATGGGGAGTATCCCTGTGTCCTCAAATTGTTGGCATGCTTTATATTTCAAGACTTGTGGAGGTCCAGTCATTAAGCATCCACCTTGCAAGGCAGGGGATGTGGGTTTGATATTTGGCCTGGGAAGTAAGACCCCACACGCCACAGAGCAAGTAACCAGGCACACCGCAACTACTGAGCCCACGGGACACAACCAGAGAATCCAGGCACCGCTACGAAAGATCCCGCGTGCCACAACTAAGACCCAGTGCAGCCAAGTAAATGTGTGTATGTGTGTGTGCGTGTGTCAGTCACTCACTTGATTCCAACTCTGCAAGCCCATGGACTGTAGCCTGCCAAGGTCCACGGGGATTCTCCAGGCAAGAATACTGGAGCAGGTTGCCATTCCCTTCTCCAGGGGAATCTTCCTGACCCAGGGATTGAACCCAGGTCTCCCGCATTGCAATCAGATTGTTTGCCATCAGAGCCATCAGGGAAGCCTTGATGCAGCCAAATAAATATACAAATGTTACCAAAAAACACAACAAAACTCGGTGAGACTCTTCCCCCACCCCTCAGAAAACAGTTGCAGGGAAAAGTCACATCCGTGTAGCCCTCAGTGGGCAGCCTGTGGCTTGGGTCATTCCCATCATACCCGCCTCCTCTCTGCAGGTAGAGCCCCGTCAGTGAAGTTTCCTGCACACCACGGCGACCCCCTCAGCACCCAGCCTTCAGTTCCTCTCTGTCTCTCCGCACACTTGGCCTGAGTGACCTTCAGGGACCTGCTTCTGCCCAGATCCCTTGGGATTGTGTGTTGTTTTGAGGGGGGCACCCTCTGTCACTGCCCGGATCAGGCCGTCTGCGACAGCTAATAGCCCTGCTGTGCCCCAGCCACCGCCCATGCGGGCACGGGGGGGGGGGCGCAACATGGTCTCTGACGGGCGAGTGGGTGGCGGCCAGGCCGGTCCTAACCGGAGACCGGAGCTGGCGGAAGTGGACTGAAGCGGACTTCAGCTAGATGCCTCTGGGGAAAGCCTTTGTCTCTGCATCAAAGGGGCAGAAACATCTGGTCCCACCCTTTCTTGGGGCCCTAAACAAAGACCTGTGCTGTGGATGCGGCAGCTGGCGTGCAGCCGTGGGGCTGCAGAGACCCTGAGGGTCGCGGGGCCCTTAGAAAACCGCACCCATTCATCCAGAAGACGGCGTACTTAGAACAAGCCTGAACTCTTTATAAACCCAAATCTTTTCTCCTTTTAATGTTTATAAGGTAAAAAAAATTTTTTTTAACAACCCAACATGGAAAAATAGTTTAAAACAATAAAACTTGGTTGAGCTTTCTTATTAAAAAAGTATTAATGGGGTACCATTTATTTTCATGTCTGAGAAACAGGCTACAAAAGCCTAAAATGTCTTGCTACGCTCATGCTTTTATTTACAACCAAGACATACTGTGGCTTCTCCGGTGGCTCAGATGGTAAGGATCGGCCTGCAACACAAGAGACCTGGGTTGGGTCCCTGGGTCGGGAAGATTCCCTGGAGAAGTGAATGGCTACCCACTCCTGTGTTCTTGCCTGGAGAATCCCATGAACAGAGGAGCCTGGAGGGCTACCATCCATGGGGTCCCAAAGAGTACGACAGGACTGAGCGACTAACACTTTCACTTCTTTCAAGACATACTGCATGTACTCTAGAAATCTACCAGCTCCAAGTCATTACATTTTTCCTTATCTAATCCCCATACTGCTGACAGAGGAATATAATGCATTTGAAAAATATATCATGGGAGGGAGGGGGACATCTGTGTAGGTCCAGTGGCTAAGACTCTATGTTCCTAATGCAGGGGGCACAGGTTCAATCCACAGTCAGGTAATTAGACCCTGCATGCTGCAACTCAGATCAAAGATTCTACATGGCACAACTAAGACTCAGTACAGTCAAATTAACAAATAAATTTTATAAAATATATATATATACACACATATATATATGTCTTGGAGGAGGAGAGTAAGGCCTTCCCAGGTGGCACTAGTGGTAAAGAACCCTACTGTCAATGCAGGAGACCTAACAGACCCAGGTTTGATCCCTGGGTCGGGAAGATCCCCTGGAAAACAGAATGGCAACCCACTCCAGGATTCTTGCCTGGACAATCCCTATGGACAGAAGAGCCTGGGGGGGCTACAGTCCATGGGGTCACACAGAGTTGGACACAACTGAAGCAATTTAGCAGGCAGACAGGGGAGTGAGGACTGATACTTGTAAAATCTAGATAGTCTAAATCAATGAGACCACATGAAAAGAGATTTTTCACCAAACATACTCCACAGCTCCACAGTAATCCTATTTCTCCACACTGAATTGAAGTTTAGAATCAAAGCAAAATTGTTAAATTATCATGCATCTAACTAGCAATCTTCCTCTGCAATCTAAAAATAGAAATAGAAAACTTCTTAACTACTCCACGCACCAAGATAATCAAAGTAATGCTGTACACAATTAGCCAAGACACGGAAACAGCCTAAATGTCCATCAACAGAGGGGTGGATAAAGAAGATGTGGTAAGCATACAGTGGAATACTACTCAGCCATAAAAATGAATGAAATGATGCCATTTGCAGCAACATAAACAATCTAAAGACTATCGCATTAGGTCAAACATCATAGGATATCACTTGGCATGTGCAATCTAAAATGAACGAATGAACTCATCTACAAAACAGGAGCCAACTCAGAGGCACAGAGAACCGACTGGCTGTCAAGGGGGAGAAGGGTTGGGGAGGGGTGCACTGGAAGTCTTGGGTTAGCAGACGTAAATTATTAAATATAGGATGATAAACAACAAGGCCCTGCTGTAGAGCATGGGGAACTATATTCAATATCCTCTGATAAAGCGTAATGGAAAAGAATATAAAAAACAATGTATATACGTATGTACAACTGATTCACTTTGCTGTACAGCAGAAGTGAACCCACCACTGCAAATCAACTGTACCTCATAAAAAAGAAAGAAAATTTAAGCTATTCCAATTATGATGAAACAGCACCCCCCCCCAAAAAAATGAGCAACTTTTCGCTGCCTTTTCAGCAGCCGACTTTCACAGGCAAAACCCTCATTCCTTAACATTACGTTTATTTCTCCCAGGTTCATTCAAAGCTTTGGAGGTGGGAGGAACGGGAACATTCCTTTTTTTAATGTCTATGTATTTATTTTTAAAAATTTTAAAATTTTATTAATTTTAATTGGAGGCTAATTACTTTACAATATTGTCATGTTTTTTGCCATACATTCACATAAATCAGCCTTCGGTGTACATCTGTTCCCACCTCCTTCCCCATCTCATCCCTCACTGTCATCCCATTGCACCAGCCCTGAGCACCCTGTCTTATGCATCAAACCTGGACTGCCCATCTATTTCACATATCCGCTGGATCATCGAAAAAGCAAGACAGTTCCAGAAAAACATTTACTTCTGCTTTATTGACTATGCCAAAGCCTTTGACTGTCTGGATCACAATGAACTGTGGAAAATTCTGAAAGAGATGGGAATACCAGACCACCTGACCTGCCTCTTGAGAAACCTGTATGCAGGTCAGGAAGCAACAGTTAGAAGTGGACATGGCACAACAGACCGGTTCCAAATAGGAAAAGGAGTACGTCAAGGCTGTATATTGTCACCCTGCTTATTTAACTTCTATGCAGAGTACATCATGAGAAACACTGGGCTGGAGGAAGCACAAGCTGGAATCAACATTGCCGGGCGAAATATCAATAACCTCAGATATTCAGATGACACCACCCTTATGGCACAAAGTGAAGACAAACTAAACAGCCTCTTGATGAAAGTGAAAGAGGAGAGTGGAAAAGTTGGCTTAAAGCTCAACATTCAGAAAACGAAGATCAGGGCATCTGGTCCCACCACTTCATGGGAAATAGATGGGGAAACAGTGGAAACAGTGTCAGACTTTATTTTTCTGGGCTCCAAAATCACTGCAGATGGTCACTGCAGCCATGAAATTAAAAGACACTTACTCCTTGGAAGGAAAGTTATGACCAATCTAGATAGCATATTCATAAGCAGAGACATTACTTTGCCAACAAAGGTCCTTCTAGTCAAGGCTATGGTTTTTCCAGTAGCCATGTTTGGATGTAAGAGTTGGACTGTGAAGAAGGCTGAGCACTGAAGAATTGATGCTTTTGAACTGTGGTATTAGAGAAGACTCTTGAGAGTCCCTTGGACTGTAAGGAGATCCAACCAGTCCATTGTGAAGGAGATCAGCCCTGGGATGTCTCTAGAAGGAATGATGCTAAAGCTGAAACTCCAGTACTTTGGCCACCTCATGTGAAGAGTTGACTCATTGGAAAAGACTCTGATGCTTGGAGGGATTGGGGGCAAGAGGAGAAGGGGACGCAGAGGATGAGATGGCTGGATGTCATCATCGACTCGATGGCATCATCAACTCGATGGAGTTGAGTGAACTCTGGGTGTTGGTGATGGACAGGGACGCCTAGTGTGCTGCAATTCATGGGGTCACAAAGAGTCGCACACGACTGACTGAACAGAACTGAATATCCATGGGGAACATACTCTTAAGTTAAAAAAAAAAAAAAAGACTCAAATTAAATTAACTCTTATGACCCAGCCGCGTCTCAGCCAAGACTGAACACATCAAGAGATTTTCTGGGGCAGGGCAAGCCGGGTTCCCTGGTTGGCTCAGTGGTAAAGAATCTGCCTGCCAATGCAGGAGACATGGGTTGAATCACTGATATGGGAGGATCCCACATGTCACAGAGCAACTAAGCCTAGAGTCTGTGCTTTGCATCAAGAGAAGCTAGTGCAATGAGAAGCCAGACCACAACTAGATAGGAACCCCACTCACCACAGGTACAGAAAAGTCCTCGCAGCAACAAAGACCCAGCATGGCCAAAAAAAAAAAAAAACAACTTACTTTTTTCTAAAAAAAAAAAAAAGAGAGGTTTTTGGTTGTGCTCCTCAGGAAGAAAGGTAAGCAACCTTTCATCACAGTGTCAGAACTTGCTTAGCTGCCAACTTCTAATTCTTCCCCAGGTAGACTGTAATATTCACCAGTTAAGTGAAATCAGTTAATCATAAGCCAGTTTACACTGGGCTCTGCAAGTGGCCCAGTGATAAAGACACCTGACTGCCAATGCAGGAGACAGGGGTTCAATCCCTGGGTCGGGAATATCTCCTAGAGAATGGCATGGCAACCCACTCCAGTATTCCTGCCTGGAGAATTCCTCGGACAAAGGAGCCTGATGGGCTAGTCCCTGGGGTTGCAGAGAGTTGGACACTACTGAGCGACTTTCACTTTCATACATTTATCTGCTAGGAATGATGTGCAACCACTGGGAATTTTTACCAATATGCTCAAAAAAGGAAGGAGACAGTTATCTCCCATGATAGGCTATCAAGACATACTTCTATCCAGAATACGATATGGTATCACTGATACGTGGAATCCAAAACATGACACAAATGAACTTATCGATGAAACAGACTCACAGACATAGACAGACTTGTGGTTGCCCAGGGTGGGGACTGGGGTGGGGGAGAGAAGGATTGGGAGTTTGAAGTTAGCAGATGCAAGCTGTTATATAGAAAATGGTGAAACTAAATAATAAAGATGGCGGAGGAGTAGGACGTGGAGAACACTTTCTCCCCCACAAATTCATCAAAAGAACATTTAAACGCCGAGTAAATTCCACAGAGAAAATGGAGATTTCCCTGGTGGTCCAGTGGCTAAGACCCCAAGGCAGGGGCCTAGGTTCAATCCCTGATCAGGGAACTTGATCCTACATGCTACAAGGGAGACCTGGCACAGCCAAAGAAATAAATACATATTAATAATGGAGAAGCAACAAGGACCTGCTGTCCAGTACAGGGAACTCTGCTCAATACTCCATAATAACCTTATGATTACCAGGGGGGAAGGACGGCGGAAGGAACAGTTAGGGACTTTGGGATGGACGTGGACACATGGCTGTGTTTAACACAGAGAACCAATAAGGACCTGCTGGACAGCACAGGGAAGTCTAGTCAATATTGTGTAGTAACTTATATGCAAAAAGAATCTGAAAAAGATGTATAACTACCATTCCAATAAAAATAAAAAAAGGACACTTATATTCTATATATACACCGTGACACAGCAGCAGAAAATACCATTTGTCCCCAAGACACTTCTTATGACAACTGCATAAGAACTTCTTATGGCACCCCACTCCAGTACTCTTGCCTGGAGAATCCCATGGACGGAGGAGCCTGGTGGGCTGCAGTCCATGGGGTCGATCAGAGTCGGGCAGGACTGAGCGACTTCACTTTCACTTTCCACTTTCATGCATTGGAAAAGGAAATGGCAACCCACTCCAGTGTTCTTGCCTGGAGAATCCCAGGGACGGGGGAGCCTGGTGAGCTGCCATCTATGGGGTTGCACAGAGTCGGACACGACTGAAGCAACTTAGCAGCCAGCAGCATGCAGTTCTTATGCAACTTCTTGCAAAGAGAAGAGAATTTTCCATTTCCCAACTAAAGTTATTAGGAAATGCTGCAGGGGATTATTAGGAAATGATGCAGGAAATGCATACCTACAAGTAATTTTAGCCTCGATTATTCACATATTTAAATTTTTTTGCAACTGCAGGTGTACAATCATTTATACTGTGGGTCTAATTCAACACTCCTGAAAACTGCAATTCATGGAGATCTGTGTACTTAGTAAGGTATGACGTGTGTCCCAGGGGAGACTAGGCCTAACAGAAAAGAAAGTCTTTGCTGGACTCAGTTCAAATACCAATTCAAGACAGCAAGGCATTAAGAATGAAGCCTCAGGGTCTTGTCTGGTGGCCCAGTTTGGCTAAGACTCCAGCACTCCCAGTGCAGGGGGCCCGCAGTTCAATCCCTGGTCAGGGAGCTAGAAATTAAAAAGATGCTACATACTACAATGAAGATTGCAGATCCCGAGTGCCGCAACTGAGTACCTGGTACAGCCAAACAAAATAAAAATAAATAAATAAATATATACGAGGGCTTCCCTGGTGGGTCCAGTGGGGAAGAATCCACCTGCTAATGCAGGAGACATAGGTTCCATCTCTACTAGTCTGGGAGGATCACACACGCCCTGGAGCAACTAAAGACAGGGCACCAGAACTACTGAGCTCAGAACTAGAGCCCATGAGCCTCGACTCAATGAAGCCCGCGCGCCCTAGAGCCCATGGTCCAAGAAAAGACAAGTCACCACAGTGAGATGCCCTTGTGCCACCAACTAGACAGGAGCCCCAGCTCGCCGCAACTAGACAGAAGACCACACAGCAACCCACCAGAGCCAAAAATAAAAATCGATCTTTTTCTTTTTTTTTAATAAAACAAACCAGAAACTGAAGGGTCAAAAACAAGATGCTCATCACCTGGGGAACATCCCAGGCTCTACACTAAATCCCAGGTGAGACGGTCAATCAATGATTGCCAAAAGTTTTACTCAGGATAAGGTTCTGAGCATTATCGAGGTGGCTTTTCATCTTCATCAGAGCAGACGCTGAAAGAGCACAGAGTAAGAAGACAGGGCAGGAGGCAGTGGACTGACATAGCAGAAGGAAAAAATGAGTCTGTTCCTTGGTACTTTTCTGTTTCCCACGCCTGAGACAGCAGCGCTGTCTGCACACAGAGACTCCAGAGAGAAAGACTGCAGGAGCCGGGGAGGAACGACAAAGATCTGACTTGGCAGGCAGCCTGCAGAGTTTTCTCTGAGGTCCAGTCAACCAAACGGCCACCTGGCTCAAGGTAGGGCATGTATGATCACGTAATCACTGGGTTCTGGATCCTTGCAAGTACTGATGGAGAGACTCCTGGTTCTTCAACAGGAAATGGAATTTATGACAGGGAGGTGGAAACCACAGGACCGAGAACTGCCCCAGCAGGTTCCAGAGCCAGCAAGGACAAGGAAAGCCACCAACAGCTCCGAGGCAGAAACCAGCTAAGGAGCTGGAAGCGCCTGCTGGCCTGTGTCCCAACCCCTCCCCTTACTTCCTCGTGAAAGGACAAAAAAGTCCTAGGATCTGAGAGATGAGGAACTGGCCCAAGGTCACTCGGGGAGTGATCAGCATGGAATACGAGTTGGCAATAAATCCAACTACACACATGCCTGAGAGATCAGTCATGTCTGACTCTTTGCAATCCCATGGAGTATAGCCCACCAGGCTCCTCTGTCCATGGGATTCTCCAGGCAAGAATACTGGGGTGGGTTGTCATGCCCTCCTCTAGGGGATCTTCCCGACCCAGGGATCGAACGTGTGTCTCTTAAGTCTCTTGCATTGGCAGGCAGGTTCTTTACCACTAGTGCCACCTGGGAAGCCATATATATGATATATATATGATATATGTATATATATGATATATGTATGTGTGTGTGTGTGTGTGTGTGTGTGTGTGTGTGTGTTACTAACTCTGTGTCTGATTCTCTGCAACCCCTTGGACTGTAGCCCAGAATACTGGAGTGGGTTGCCATTCCCTTCTCCAGGCTATCTTCCCAATCCAGGGACTGAAATTGTATCTCGTATGTCACCTCCAGTGACAGGCAGGTTCTTTACCACTAGTGCCACCTGTTTTATTTAGCTAAAATAAAACAAACAAAAAAAAACACGCAGAGACGGGCTTATATGGCCACCCATGTTGCTCCAGGGGCCGAAGTGAAGGAATCTGGCTGGCTGACCCTTGAAGGCTATGGGGACTGGTAGGGCCCCCCAAGCCAAGACTTAACAACAGGGAAGCAATTTTCATAAACAAATCGGGGTGCTCCAAAGAAGGGCAATGGGAGTCTGGAATTCAAATGCCAATGTCCACTCATCTAGGGACATGAACTCTCACCCCGCAGCCATCAGCAGGCCACTCACTTTATGATCTGAAGCCACTTTAACGAGTCTGAGAAAAACCACTACCCCAAGTTCTATTGCTGCAGCCTGCTCAGTGCTTCCACTCAGTAGCAGACAGTCAGCAACTCAGCCCAAGGAAGAAAACTGGCACTTACAGAGATCAAAAGCAACACAGAGTGGTGCAGTGGTTAAGACTTCAGCTTGCAACGCAGGGGCTGCAGGTTCGATCCCTGGTCGGGGAGCTAGGATCCTATATGCTTCATGGCCAGAAGGAAAAACAAAACATAAAACAGAAGCAATACTGCAACAAATTCAATAAAGAATGTTAAAAAGGCTCCACATTAAAAAAAAAAAAGTCTTTATAAAAGAATAAAATTGAAAACAGAGGGGAACTGTAAGCATGTGGAACACAGTGCCTTCCTGTCTACAGCCATCCTAGGCAAAAACAGAACTTGGGTTTAAATCTGTATCATTCAAGGCACTCAGCATCTATTACAAGCAAGTGTATCTTCCATCTTGACAGACGGCTAGACGCTGACATCACTTACACTTCACTGATGTGAATTCATCTAATTCACTTAAACAAAACCCTGGGAATTGGAGGCAATGTCCTTCTGCACTTAACAGAACCATACGGTATCTGTATGGTATGAGACTGGCAACTATACACTCATTTGAGCACATAATTTAATGGGCAGTTTTTAAATGAACAGCCCCTTGAGGTCCATGAAAGAAAATCAGATTTGTCCTGGCTTCTGTTGGGTTGACTACTAAAACAAACATCCTGATGGTCAGCTCTGAAATAACAGCTGACTGCCGAGGTCAGGACACAAATTTCGAAGTGAGGCTGCTTTGTGATGATATACCCACATGAGAGGGCTTCCCTTGTGGCTCAGTGGGTAAAGAATCCGCCTGCAGTGCGGGAGACCTGGGTTCGATCCCTGGGTTGGGAAGATCCCCTGGAGAAGGGAAAGGCTACCCACTCCAGTATTCTGGCCTGGAGAATTCCATGGACTGTATAGTCCATGGGGTCACAAAGAGTCAGATACGACTGAGCGACTTTCACTCACACCAGAACCAAGCCCTCTTCTAGAAGTCTCCTCAAACCTTCCAGCACTGCACCTGGGCTATGGGAAAGTGTTAGTTACTCCGCTGTGTCTGACTCACTGCGACCCCATGGACTGTAGCCCACCAGGCTCCTCTGTCTATGGAATTTTCCAGGCAAGAATACTGGAGTGGGTTGCCATTCCCTTCTGCAGGAGATCTTCCCAACCCAGGGACTGAACCCGTGTCTCTTATGTCTCCTGCGTTGGTGGGCAGGTTCTTTACCACTAGCGCCACCTGGGTAGCCCAGCTTATGGAAAGGGCTCACCTATTCTCTGAACAAAGACCTCAAACGGTGTATGACTGAGTGGTCATCCCCACCATACTCAGAACCCACAAGCAAGTCTTTGTGTGGAGCATTTTGACAACAAGCCTCTTGAAAAGGTTCAGTGTAAAGGTCAAATTCGAGAACCGCAACAACCACATTTCCAAAGTCAGGGTTGAAGACAAAGGCAAGGTCACGTAAAGCTATCTTGAATTCAGCTCACCAAACGTGGACTCATCTGGAACCCTGAAGACTTGTGCTGCAAAGGCCTGAGTGGGGTTAACCTCCTTAGAACATAAGTCCTTCAACACCACAATATACTCCTGCTTCCAGTCCTTCCCTGCACTCAGGAGAAATGCAGGCTACAGATGCCAGAGATTAAAGAGAAGGATTTTAAACTGATCAAATCACAGGGACTCAAATAAGTCAAATGCAAGAAATCTTTAGAAAGAACAAGGTGGGAACTTCCATGGTGATCCGGTGGCTTAAGACTCTTTTGCTCCCAGGCCTCCCTGGTGGCTCAGTGGTAAAAAATCCGCCTGCCGAAGCACAGGACAGGGATTTGATCCCTTGGTCCAGGAAGATCCCACATCCCTTGGAGCAACAAAGCCTGGGAGCTGAAACTACTGAAGCCCATGTGCCCCAGACTCCAGGCTCTGCAACAGAAGAAGCCACCGCAATGGGAAGCTCGTGTTCCACAACTAGAGGGTAGTCACCACCTGCCCCAGTTACAGGCCAAAAAAAAAAAAAAAAGCCTGAGCAGGAACAAAGACCGAAAACAGCCCAAAAATAAATAAATAAAAATAAAGACTCTGTGCTCCCAAGGCAGGAACGTGGGTTCCATCCCTGTCATGGAACTAAGATCTTGCATGGGGGCTCACAGTGGCCAAAAGTAAATAAAAATAAAAAGCAGAGTTTGTCAGAGTGGATTGAAAAAAAAAAAAGGGCAACTCTTGTGCTGTCTGCAAGAGGGGAAGAAAAAAAAATATCCAAACAAGGCAACACTGAAAATGGAAATGTGGACTTTGCTACAAAAGTTTGCACACCGAAGTTAACACAAGCAGGTCCCCTAATCACTTTCTGAGGACAAGAACACCAATGCGAACAACCACCCAGAGAACACTAATTTTGGCACTGGCCACGCCTTGGCCCACGGACTTCTTAGGAACAGTGTATTTTATAGAACTGGATACTGGATCAGTTTTTCTCCCAACAAAACTTGTTTGGTTTTTTTAAAAGAAATATTTACTTATTTATTTGGCTGCACTGGGTCTTAGCTGTGACATGTGGGATCTAAGTTCCCTGACCTGGAATTGAACCTGTGTCCCCCTGTATTGACAGCACGGAGTCTTAGCCACTGGACCAGCAGGGAAGCTGTTCTCCAGGTAAATCTTTTACCAGATGCTTCCTGCAGCCCGCTCATATCGCTTTCACCAACTCCTCGGTATGCAGATGCCCCAGGGACACTGCGTCTCTCACGTCCATCTGTGCTGAGCCCCTTGGCAATACGCTGCTATGTTCCCTCCACGTCCAGGTTTACACAGTTACTGTGACTTCCTCTCCCTAAAATTCCTACAGTCCTTTGGTGCATGCTGCTTCTCACCACACCACGGCTTAGGAAATAAGACTTCTCACACAGCAGACCAGAAGGCAGGCCCAAAGCCCCCCAACATGACCATCACACCCCAAGCACTATCTCGTGATCAAACCAAAGTCCTGACCAGTGACGGGCCCAGAGATGCATGTACAATTTCAAGGTCCCCTTCCTTGCCCTTGGCTTGCAATGCTATCATTCTGGCATGCTGGGCTTACTCTATGAGATTGTCTGGTTCAACAACACTGATCTGAAGTCGAGGGAAGCACAGAACCATTAACAGTTCTTCAGTTGCTAAATCTTGCCTGACTCTCTGCAACCCATGGACTGCAGCACACCACGCCTCCCTGTCCATCACCAATTCCCGGAGCTTACTCAAAGTCATGTCCATTGAGTCAGTGATGCCATCCAACCATCTCATCCTCTGTCATCCCCTTCTCCTCCCGCCATCAATCTTTCCCAGCATCAGGGTCTTTCCCAATGAGTTAGCTCTTCACATCATGTAGCCAAAGTACTGGAGCTTCAGCATCAGAACTTCCAAAGAATATTTCTAGTTGATTTCCTTTAGAATGGACTGGTTGGATCTCCTTGCAGTCCAAGGGACTGTCACGAGTCTTCTCCAACACCACAGTTCAAAAGCATCAATTATTCCATGCTCCGCCTTCTCTATGGTACAACTCTCACATCCATAGATGACCACTGGAAAAACCATAAACACGGTAAACAGCCTTCAGAAATCCAAGTGAGGACATCCCACAGGTCCAAGGCCATCTTCTGATGGCTGGAGTGGGAAGCTAACGTGTCCTGGAGGGCAGTCTTCATTTCTGAGGGCCCACGACCTCCACACCTTCACAGGGCAGCAGCTCGCATCAACTGCAAAGGCTCTAGGGGGACTGTCACTGCGCGGCTGTGGAAGCAATGACTCTTCTGGAAGGCAGACACCAACCGCAACAGCAGCCAGGCACAGGCTTTAAGGGGACACAGATGACCAGTCTTTGTGCAAGACGGCTCGTCTGCGGGGAAGGATATAAAGGACCACAACAAGGTCGAAGCCACTAAGAATTTCCACCAGCACCCTTAGAAAGACAAACACTAAAGTTCAACAGAGGACAACGGGGCAGGACTGCCACCGGCAAGATCAGGAGCGGATCTCACCCAAGACTGAGAGTAAAAGACGCCAGACGCAAATGAGTGTCCTATTATTCCATTTACATAAAGGTCTAAGAGCGGCTGATCTGGGGAATGAAACAGTCAAGACAGTGGTACCTTCGATGGGAGACGCAGGGTGACCTCTGGAAGACTAGGACATTTCTAGAACAGAGATAGGAATGTTCCACTTTTTGATCTAGACAGTAGGTCACACGGGGGCTGATCCCATGAAAATCTACCCAGCTGTTTATCATTTCAGGGTCACTTTTCTGAATACAAGTAACATTACCAAAACCATATACCTTAAAAAAAAAAGACGGTGATGATGAGGCTGAAGCTCCAATCCTCTGGCTACCTGATGCCAAGAGCCGACTCATTGGAAAAGACCCTGATGCTGGGAAAGATTGAAGCGGGGAGGGGAAGGGGACGACAGAGGATAAGATGGTTGGATGAAATGACCAACTCAATGGACACGCACTTCGGTCAACTCTGGGAGTTGGTGATGGACAGGGAGGCCTGGCATGCTACAGTCCATGGGGTCACAAAGAGGCGGACACCACTAAGCAATTGAACTGAACTGAAGGACCAGAAACCTCAGGGCCAGAGAAAATCCTGCCAGCTTCCGTAGCCTTCCTCGTGATGGGAGCCCTTGAAAGCCTGGAATGAACCAAAGGGTGTGAGCACCATGATATGACATGCAGCCTTCAGACTCAGCCAGAAAGGGGCCTCCATGCCCTGTCAAGGGCCCACCATGCTTAAGAGATTAGGACTAAAAGTCACATCCCACCCCGCCCCCCACAACCCGGCCCCGGCAGCAACAATTCTCTACAGAAGACCCCAGGACAGGCATCTGGCTGCCCTCATTCCAAGGACAAGTATGAGGAGAATTTCACAAACCGCTCAGAATTCCACAGGGACCCTTCAGGAATTCCTTTAAATGTGTAATCAGTCATCAAGTGGAACACTAGGTCAAGACGAAGAAAGGTCCAAACTCCCTAAATGTACACTGCTTTAAGAAGAGCTGAAAGAATCTCAGGAAGTCATAAATAATGGACATTTTACAGCACAGAATATTTACAAAAGAAGTTGCCAGGACTTCCCTGGCAGTCCGGTGGCTAAGACCCCACGCTTCTGATGCTTGGGACATGGAGTTCAATCCTTGGTCATGGAACTAACATCCTACACACCACTGGACAGATAGATTTCAGGGAAAAAAAAAAAAAAAGCCAAGTTTCAATTCCATGCAGAAACACACACATACACACACACACACACACACACACACACACACACAGCATCAGGATATCAGATTCAATGACTGCAGTCTGTTATTGAAAAGGCTCTGGTGTTTTGTGCACATAACTCACGGGGCTTGATTAGCAATGTCTCCAGCAAACACTGGGGCAACTCAGACTCTACTGCCAGTGCCCTGCCCAGCTGGGTGACCTCGGGTCAAAGGGGAGTATTGACCTTGGGGGGCGCAGGATGGTGCAGAGAGCCTCCTACATCTGGTACACAGAAGACCAGAGAAAGAGGAAGACGCCATCATTCCACCCTCTCTCCTTGCTTCTTGTCTCTCATCGACTCCCCTTTCCCTCCCTAGGAATTCACCCTGGCCGCAGCTGGAAACACCACGGGGTTTTCATCATTTATGACATCAGCCAAAGGGAGAAGGCAGCAAACACATCAAAGGTGTGTACAATAATTTATACTACAGTTATTTACTGCATCATAAAAAAAAAAAAACTCCTTGCATAAACATTTTAATCATATTCACTTTTAAAGTGTCCATCTGCAAGGAACTCTTAGTTGGAAAGGCCCAGTTGTGCCAAACGGGCTGTGTATAATATGTCTTTGCTTTCTTAAAAATTAGTATCCAGGGAACTTCCTTGGTGGTCCAGTGGCTAAGACTCTGAGCTCCCAATGCAGACAGTAAAGGTTCAATCCCTGCTCAGGGAACTAGATTCCAGATGCTGTAGTTAAGACCCAGCATGGTTCCAAAACAAGTATTTTTTAAAAAATTATTCACCACAGAAAAGTTTTAAATACATAAATACATGTATTTAAATATAAAGAAATAGGGAGAGCAGAGAATTCACCGATACTATGCAATCAAAAGACAAACACGTAACATCTTGCTGTACTTTTTCTTCCTACATTGTTGTGCAGTCGCTGAGTTGCGTCTGACTCTTTGCGACCCCGTGGACTGCAGCTTCCCTGTCCTTCACCATCTCCTGGAGTTTGTTCAGACTCATGTGCATTGAGTCGGTGATGCCATCCAGCTATCTCACCCTCTGTTGCCCCCTTCTCCTCCTCAATCTTCCCCAGCATCAGGGTTTACGTTGCACATGGAATTTTACACTCAGTTATAACCACCTGTCCTCCTATAAACTCTTCATAGCCGTGAACTGCTGCAGACTACTCCACAGGCTGAATATCTGCAAAGATTTCTGAATGTGTTTTCACTCAGCAACCCTGCAAACAGCAGATTTTAACCCCGAGGTTCATAAATTTTTGTTTTCTAATACATAGTCAGAAGAATTTAAGATAGGAATCAACTATTCCCATGAGTTCAATTGACAGTATTTTCTGCATGAAAGACTGCCTTTAAGTGGATCTACAGACATTCTTTTAATTTTTTAACAGAAACTAGCATAGCAGGAGGGCTTGGGAATGGCACCTGCAATGGGTGTGCAAGGTTCTGTGAAGAACCGTATTCTCCTCCCAAACCAGCATCACGCCCCTTAAGGGTCACCTAGCAACCTTCCACAGGGGACTTCCTGGTCCAGTGGCTACAAACTCCCAATATGGAGTTTCGAGCTTTGATATCAAGTCTGAAGCTCCAATACTTCCACCACCTGATGAGAAGAGCTGACTCACTGGAAAAGACCCTGATGCTGGGAAAGACTGAGGGCAGGAGAAGGGGACAACAGAGGATGACATGATTGGATGGCATCACTGACTTGATGGACATGAGTAAATTTTGAGTAAAGCATTGTAAATAAACCAGGGAATTGGATGAGGCAGACGTACCCTTCTCTCCTTCCATCAAGAGCAGTAAGTCTTCACACATTCATGCAGTAGGCTCTGTTCTCAGCAGTTCTTTCAACCATTTCTAAAGATCATCCTCTAATATTAAAATATATATACATTTCCACCGCCATGTAACCTACAACCTGCAGTGCAGGAACCACTCAGCCAAAAAGACAAATGAACTACTGGTATAATCATCAACATGGGAGAAAAAAATGTCAAATAATTATTCAGTGAGAGCAGCCAGGCTCTCAAGTACCAACCGAAAAGTCCATTTATATGAAATTCCAGAAGACACACACTCACCCAAAGGAGCAGAAAGTGGGCTGGCTCTGGGGCTTCAGGATGAGGCTGGAGGAGGAAACTGGGAAGATACAGTGAGACGACCCTTTCTGGAGGTGGCTGCTACTCAGCATTTTGAAGCTGATTGTTTCAAAAATGTTTATGTGGGCATTCTGTTTACATACATTCATGTACTGAAATACATGCATGGAGATATATATATATATATATACACACACACACACACGCATATATAAGCAATTTCCTGCTGGCTCAGATGGTCAAGAATCCACCTGCCAATGCAGGAGATGCGAGTTCTATCCCTGGGTTGGGAAGATTCCCCTGGAAAGGGAATGGCAACCCACTCCAGTATATTCTTGGGCTTCCCTGGTGGCTCAGATGATAAAGAATCCACCTGAAATGCAGGAGACCTGGGTTTGATCCCTGGGTCAGGAAGATCCCCTGGAGGAGGAAATGACAATCCACTCTAGCATTCTTGCCTGGAGAATCCCATGGAAAGAGGAGCCTGATTAACACTTTCATATATATATATATCAGTTCTGTTCAGTTCAGTCGCGTCCAGACTCTTTGCAACCCCATGAACTGCAGCACTGTCTACAGCATGAACCACAGGCCTCCCTGTTCATCACCAACTCCCAGAGTCTACCCAAACTCATGTCCATTGAGTCCAAGATGCCATCCAACTATCTCATTCTCTGTCATCCCCTTCTCCTCCTGCCCTCAAACTTTCCCATATGATACCAAAACAAACAAAAAATGAAACCTCCATTGACTCATTCAACTGAATTCTATTCCTTCAAGCCTTTTCTCTTATTGTTTGGCTGCACCCCTTATCTTATTGCAAAGAGTCAGATATGACTGAGTGACTGAACTGAAATGAACTGAACCACTTATCTTACAGAATCTCAGTTCCCGAACCAGGGACTGAACCCAGATCAGGGCCGTGACCATTTAGAATCCTAACCACTACATCAATGGGGAATTTCCCCTAAAGTCTTGAAATAAATCTTTTTTTTTTTTTTATTGACATAATAGGTGATTACAATGTTGTGCTAATCTCTGTGTAGACCAAAGTGACTCAGTTATACACATATAGGTGTTATGGGTTTTTTTTTTCTATATTCTTTTCGATTATGGTTTTCACAGGATACGGAATCTGCTTCCCTGTGCTGTATATGGTAGGGTCTTTAGTCACAACAAGGTCCATTAAAGCCTTTCAGAAGAATTCCACTGGGACTTCCCTGGTGGTCCAGTGGTTGAGACCCCTGCATTTCTAATGAAGGGAGTACGGGTCTGATCCCTGGTCAAGAACTTGCAGCGAGGCAGGATGAGTATGGGGGACCTGGTTAAGGGTGGGGAGAGAATTCCTCTCCAAGGGCATCTACAAGGCCTGGTGGTTGGGTTGCAAAGCCATTAGGAAGCACAGAAGGCCCTAGGAATGCCAGCTGTGGTTTTCAAAGACTGACCCTCAGTCACTTGTTTTCTGCGGGGGTTGAGCTGGGAAAGCTCTCAAACCTCAGATGAACACACAAGGTTTCCTTTCTGGCCAGATTCCAGACCACAGCCAGGAAACTCATCGCTTGAACACCCTGCAACCCAATCCGCAGCAGGTGACCTGCAGAAAACCCTCCCCTACCCCCAGCCCGGATGTTGCTATGGAAACCCAGCATCCAGGGGCCCAGCAGGTGGGCAAGACTGCCAGCCTCAGGCACACCTAGGGAAATGACAAGAAAGCATCACTCTTCAGGTGGAACCTGACACCGCGCTCTCTGTTCAGCGATCTCAACACCGGGAGCCACCTGGTGAAATTTCAGTCTCAAAAAGGCTGCTCGTTCCACGCATCCAGCCCTCAGCTACGTCTTCTGTTTGCCCTCCACAGAAGACTCGTGTTGCATCTCAGGGGCCAACTGCTCCCCCGAGGTCCCAGGGCCCAGACAGCTCCAGGACAAAGCAGAGACAGCCCTCTCTGACCATCACACATGGATGTTCTCCAAATTACACTGAGGCAGGATGTGGAAGACATTTTAACATTCTCTAAAGTTTTGCTTCCTTTCGGCTTGCTTGTTTTTTTTTTGTTTGTTTGGCTTGTTTGTTTCACTCTCGCAGGCTTAGGTTTGCACTGGACTTGACGTGACAGTTTTCTGAAGAGGGGCTCCCCTGGGGGTCCAGTGGCTAAGACTTTGCACTCCAAGTGTGGGAACCCCCAGGGTTCAATCCCTGGTCAGGGAACTAGATGCCACATGCTGCAACTAAGACCCAGAGCAGTCAAATAGATTAATTAAATACACTTAAAAAAAAAAAAGTTTTCAGAAGTAACAGAGAATGTTCAGGATGAGCTGCCAGCTTGTGTGGAAACTTGCAAACATTCAAATGACTCTATGCCCTTCCCCAGTGGTCAAGACTAGATTCACGCTTCGGGCTTTGGACACCCCCAGGCCCCCTCGAGGCACGCGTGCAGCCTAAGTCGACCCAGTCATGTCCAACTCTGTGACTGTAGCCCACCAGGCTCCTCTGTCCTTGGAACTCTCCAGGCAAGAACAGTGGAGTGGGTGGGCCATGCCCTTCTCCAGGGGAATCCTCCTGACCCAGGGATCTAACCCACCTCTCTTACATCTCCTACATTGGCAGGCGGGTTCTTTACCACTGGAGCTACCTGGAAAGCCCTCGAGTCACAACCGATCAGAATAAAAGCAGTTTTCAGCTGTGATGAGTAGGAGTCAACTCCAGGCAGCCCCCCACTTCACTCCAACCCCAATTCTGCACCCTTGGTCCCTTAGCAAGCGTCCGGGACCACCCAGTTCCCATGCATCTATTAACGAATCGTGCCCACCATCTCCCGGTGGCCTGATTGACAGCCCGGAGACAACTGTAACCCACCGACCTGGGCTAGGGACTTGCTCGAGGCCCCTTATTGCGGAGGACCAGGACTGGGGACACAGTGTTCGTCACCACTACGGGCCCCGCTACTCGCGGCAGAGAAGGCACAGCAGGGGAGCAGGAGACATTCAGTCTGCAGGCACCCCCCAACCCCCCAGACACCCCGAGACCCGCCTCCACAAGCCGCACACATTCCACACTCGCACAGGCAGGACCAGACACGCGCCCTGCGCGCTTTATCCCAAGAAGAACGATCCACCAACGATGCCTCCCAAAGCCCGTCTCCACTGAGCTGTCAGCTTGACGGAGCCAGGGATTTTTCCTCCATGTTACAGGAATTCCGAGGTGCTTCCTGAAGGTCAGGCAGACACAACACGGAACGCATTTTTCAAATATTTGGTCTATTAAATTTTTCCCAACGTGTTTGTGACATTTTCTAGAAGGCCTGCTCGCAAGTAACGGAACTGACAGGCAGTCGGAGGAAAGGACCGAGCTGCCTGCTCCCCAGTCCAACCCCGCCCCACCCACAGAGCCTGACCACGCCCCCCGGTTTCCGCAGGAAGTGGGGACACGCCCACACGGAGAGATGGTGGGGCACACACAGGGAACCGAGAGAAAGTCCACCAGCTGATGAATCAGTGAATGAACAAATGCAGTCTGTCCACACCACGGGCTCCTGTTCAACAAGAAAAGGCAATGAATGACTGACACAGGCTACGACACCGGTTAAACCTTCACAACATCAGCTGGAAGGAATGGAGCCAGACGCAAAAGGCCACAGATTGTACCTTTTATATGATTCCCACAGAACCCGTTTATATCAAGTGTCCAGAATGGGCGAATCCAGAGAGACGGAGTGGAGAGCCCTGGTTGCCTGCGGCTGGGGTGGGGCCGTGGAATGAATGGATATGTGAATCAATAAATGCATGGGTGTGCATGCTCACATGTGTGCTCCGTAGCTTCAACTGCATCCAACTCTTTGTGACTCCGTGGACTGCAGCCCGCCAGGCTCCTCTGTCCATGGGATTCTCCAGGCAGGAATACTGGAGTGGGTTGACATTTCCTTCTCCAGGGAATCTTCCCGACCCAGGGATCGAACCAAGGTCTCCGGCATTGCAGGTGGATTCTTAACCATCTGAGCCAGAATGGAAGCCCAGGAATACTGGATTGGGTAGCCTATCTCTTCTCCAGGGGAATCTTCTCAACCCAGGGTTCGAACCCACGTCTCTTGCATCTCCTGCACTGGCAGGCGGGTTCTTTACCACTAGCACCACCTGAATGGACACAAAGGATCTTTTTCAGGTGAGTGTTCTGAATCACTGGATTGTCGGAATGGACACACAACTCTAACTTTACCAAAAGTCACTGCACCAGACACCTGAAACTGGCCGTTATCTAGCGTGGAGATGACACACACCTACTGAAACCTGCAGAAGAAAGTTGGGAGGAGGAGAAACAGAGAGGAAGAGGAGGAGGGAAAGGAAAACAGAGGCAAGGAAGGAGCCAGCACCGAGGGAAGACAGACACACAAATGAGGATCAGAGACGGCCCCCATGCCTCATGGTTTCAGGCTCCGATCCCGAGCACTGCCTGTGTGTAAGGCAAACACATCAGGCGGCCCTGTGGGTCCCGGAAACAAGGCCAAGGGAGGGTTTTCCACCCATTTTACAGATGAGCAGACTGAGGACTCTCCAAGGTGGCTCAGTGGTCAAGAATCTGGCTGTCAATGCAGGAGATGCAAGTTCAATCCCAGGGTCGGGAAGAGCTCCTGGGATAGGAAATGACAACCCACTCCAGGATTCTTGTCTGGGGACATCCCATGGACAGAGGAGCCCGGGCAGGCTACAGTCCCATGGGTTGCAAAGAGTCAGACATGACAGAGCATGCACACATAAACCCAGGCAAGTGGTGAGCTATTTTACCTGATTTCGCCTGTCAAGAAAAAAAAAGGAGGGGTGGGATGAAGGCACCAGAACCCAGGAAGAGGAGAGGGCTGGCAGTGGGGAGACAGACAGACTGATGCCCAGGCATCTGCCACCTGCACACTACATGGGGCAGTACGATCCACCCCTCCTTCCTACGGGCTCTGGGCCCTCCAATCAACCACAAAGTGTATGTGAGATGTTTTACCTGAGGTCACCTGTCGGGGGATTAGAAAAGGAGCCGCACTGAAGCTCTCCAACTCCCCAGTTTGGGCCTAGTAGAAAGCACGATAGGTCACCATATTTACAGTAAATATTGGGATTGTTCTGTTTCCATCAGTGAGCTATTTCCAGGGCTGAAGGGATCCAACCAGCTTTCCGTAACAACAAGCTCTCCACAAGAAGGAAAAAAATAATAGATGGGGAAACAATGGAAAGAGTGACAGACTTTATTTTACTGGGCTCCAAAATCACTGCAGATGGTGGCTGCAAACATGAAATTAAAAGACACTTATTCCTTAGAAGAAAAGCTATGACAAACCTACACAACGTACTGAAATGCAGAGACCTTATTTCACCGACAAAGGTCAGTCTAGTCAAAGCTATGGTTTTTCCAGTGGTCATGTATGGATGTGAGAGTTGAACTATGAAGAAAGCTGAGTGCTGAAGAATGGATGTTTTTTAACTGTAGTGTTGGAAAAGACTCTTGACAGCCCCTTGGACAGCAAGGAGATCCAACCAGTGCATCTTAAAGGAGATCAACCCTGAATATTCATTGGAGAGATTAATGCTGAAGCTGAAACTCCAATACTTTGGCCACCTGATACGTAGAACTGACTCATTGGAAAAGATCCTGATGCTGGGAAAGATTGAGGGCAGGAGGAGAAGGGGACGACAGAGGATGAGATGGTTGGATGGCATCACCGACTTGATGGACATGAGTTTGAGTAAACTCCAAGAGTTGGTGATGGACAGGGAGGCCTGACGTGCTGCAATCCATGGGGTGCAAAGAGTTGGACATGACTGAGCAACTGAAGAACGATAACAAAAGTCTTAAAAAAACACCCAGGAGTTCCCTGGTGTCCAGTGGTTAGCACTTGGCAGTTTCACTTGCAAGGGCCCAGATTCAACCCCTAGCCAGGGAACTAACATCCCACAAAATTTTAACTGGAAAAAAAGATGCCACATAATAAAGAGACTCAGAGCAGGTAAGTGTGCATCTATTTTGCACAACTCCCTGAAATCTCAGGCTGAATATTTAATCAATATCCACCACCAATGTTTTTATAACTCTTTAGAAGTAACTATATAACTCTGTGTCATTCATAATATATATATTTTTAAAGAAACACCCCCAACCAAACCTTTTCAGCCTCCTTCTGTTCACTTAAGACATTATCCTGCCCCAAACCAATGGTAGGAACTTGGGGAGCGGTCTTTACTTCTCTGGACTTGGGTGTTTCTTCCGTCCCAGCAGAATGGGTATCCCCAAGTCCCTTCTTACTTCGAAGATATCACCAGGGTCTGCAAGATGATACGTGAAGAAAGGGAGAGGGTTAACTAAGAAATGATACCTACCCGGCAGGGGGGAAAAGTGGGTGTAGAAAATAGCTGACAAAGGAAGTGACAAGTAAGGAGACCAGGGAGGGTACTGATGAGCAATATCAGCTGACTTTTCAGAACTCATCAATGAGGGCTTCCCTGGTGATCCAGTGGTGAAGAATCCATCTGCCAATGCAGGAGCCATGGGTTCGATCCCTACCCCAGGAAGATGCCACATGCCAAGAAGCAAGTAAGCCCGTGTGCCACAACCACTGAGCCTGCCTTCTGGAGCCTGTGAGATGCAACTACGGATGCTCTCGAGCCTAGAGACCGTGACCTGCAACAAGAGAATCCACCGCAATGAGAAACCTGCACACAACTAGAGAGTAGCCTCTGTGCACCACGACTAGAGAAAAGCTCACACACAGCAATGACTCAGCACAGCCAAATATAATTAACATTTTTTTAAAAAGAACTATCACCCTTGCTTGATTCCTCAAATATGTCCTCAAATGCCTAAGCCCTGAGCCCAGCAGTAAACACTGAGCGATCTCACCCTGCCTGGAGAACTCTGCATGCACCCACAACTTTCAGATTTTTTCCAACTGGACTCAGATTTCCTGACTTAGCTGTTAATTTCAGAAAAGACCCTCTTCTGTGATTCATCTTCAGACAAAAGCAGCTTCTCAACCCTGAAGTTCTCTGTTTCAGTTTTCATATTAGAAAAAAAAAATCTGGAGACTTCCCTGATGGTCCCATGGTGAAGAACTTCACCTTCCAATGCAGAGAATGCTGATTCCATTCTCCCTGAGCAATCTAAGATCCCAAGTGGCTTTCTGGCCAAAGAAAAACAAAACATAAAAGAGAAGCAACATTATAACAAACTCAGGCTCCCCTGGTGGTTCAAATGGTAAAGAATCTGCCTGCAATACAGGAGACCTGGGTTCAATCCCTGGGTGGGGAAGATCCCCTGGAGGAAGAAACAGTAACCCACTCCAGTATTCTTGCCTGGAGGATCCCATGGACAGAGGAGCCTGGTGGGTTATACAGTCCATGGGTCACAGAGTTAGACACGATTGAGAGACTGAACAACCCAGCCCAATGCACAAGGAGGGGTTGGGGTCCACTTCCTAACTCAGACAGAATTCTACCTTCTTTATCCTACCCCTGCTGAGGTCTCCTATTTGCCTGTTGAAATGGAAATAACCAACTGCTTTACCCTCAGCACACAGACTTGTGTACGTGTATACACAGGCCACGGTTTTGTTTAAAAAGCCCCAAGTGCTACAGTCGGGCATAAAGCAGAAAGTAAGTCCTACCCACCACTGCTCGGGTAAGTGTTACTTAAAAGCTGACACCTACTTTGGCCACCTGATGCAAAGAGTCAACTCCCTGGAAAAGACCCTGATGCTGGGAAAGACTGAAGGCGGGAGGAGAAGGGGATGACAGAGGATGAGATGGTTGGATGGCATCACCAACTCAACAGACATGAGTTTGAGCAAGCTCCGGGAGTTGATGATGGACAGGGAGGCCTGGTGTGCTGTGGTCCGTGGGGGTCACAAAGAGTCGGACACGACTAAGCGGCTGAACTGAACTGACATCTATGAACACCAACTGCACGCTTTCATACCTCACCTTTCGTTTCATCCTGTAAGCTCAGGAAGGAGAGGTGGCAGAGGTTATGAGAGACTTGGGGTTCTCCAACTTCGCAATAGGGCTCCCCAAGCTGGAGCTTGAATGCTGAGCCTCAGGGCATCCGGCCGGCTCCTGCTCCACCATCCACCAACATGGCTACCTTGACCAACGGATGCCCAAGCCTCCATTTCCATTAGCAGGGACCGGGAGAAGCAAGACTGCCTTAGCTTTAACAGGTTGAAAAGTAAAAAGGGCTTCTACAGAGCAGGCGTGAGGAACAAATCAAAGACAGAATATACGGCTGAGGTTCCCAACTTGAACCACCAACATGAGCCTCTGGAGGGGACTTAAGGGCACCTCGCGGAGCTCCCCCCAGGGCCTCCCAAGTGTCTGCGGCAGCAGGGGGGTGAGCAGGCCTGATACTCTGCATTTCTGACAAGCTCCCTGGAGAGGAAATCACTGCTGGTTCAGAGATCCCTCCCACCCCCACCTGGAGAATGGCCCCCTGGAAAGCATTCACCCCAGCATCTCCCAGGTCTTCAACTGCTAAGTCGGTATCCCAAAACACAGCTCACAGCCCCACCTCTGTGTCTTAAGTTCCCTCGACTGCGGCCTCAGCACGGAGGCTGCCCCCTCCCTTCCCAGGACACCCGTGGCCTCCAGAGCCCAGCCAAACCTGGACCTCATCTCCCTGCCCTGGCTGAAAACATGCCTCCTTTTGGGCTCTGAAAATCACACCTGTCAGGGTACCCAGGGACCCTCTTGCTTGATGGACTGAGTTTTCTTTCTGAGTTTTGCAGAGAGCTCTTGGTGCTGTGCTGAGTTACTCAGTCATGTCTGAATCTTTTCGGCCCCATGGAGTGTATAGTCCACCAGGCTCCTCTGCCCGTGGGATTCTCCAGGCAAGAATACTGGAGTGGGTTGCCATGCCCTCCTCCAGGGGAATCTTCCTGACCTAGGGATCAAACCGTGTCTGTTGCATGGATTAGAGGTGGATTGTTTTCCACTGAGCCACCAGAGAAGTCCTGAATTAGCTCTGCGTACACATATATCCTCCCTTTCTTGGAGTTACCTCTCTGTCTGTCAAATGCATTGGTGCCTTTGCTTGATTACCAAAAACTTGCTCATCTTGTGAAAAATAGGAATCTATGCAGTGATTTTGTTATTGTTATGGTGTTTAAATGATTCAATAAGAGCTGGAAATACAGTTATTCTTAGAAATAAAGATCTGAAGCAAGGAAACTGATAGCCATCAAAGAAAGGTCATTTGGAATAAACGTTGGATGTTACAACTGATTACTTTACATTGTTCACAAAGCGATTCAGTCTCTTCTGTCACCTGAGCCCAGCGGTGATGCACAAAAGTGCAAGTGAAAGTCGCTCAATCAGAGTCCGACTCTTGGCGACACCATGGACTATATATACAGTCCATGGAATTCTCCAGGCCAGAATCCTGGAGTGGGTAGCCTATCCCTTCTCCAGTGGATATTCCCAACCCAGGAATAGAACCAGGTCTCCTGCATTGCAGAGGGATTGTTTACCAACTGAACTACCAAGGAAGCACACGGTTAGGTTATCCACAAAAAGCTCGGTGTGGATGACCACAGAGCTGCTTACCAAGGGCTCCCCTGCTGGTACAATGGATAAGAAACTATCTGCCAAAGCAGGGCAATATGGGTTTGATTCCTGGTCCAGGAAGATCCCACAGGGCAACAAAGCCTGTGCACAACTACTGAGCCTGTCCTCTGAAGCCCTTGCTCTGCAATTACAGAGCCCACGAGCCACAACTAATGAAGCCCGAACACTCTACAGCCCGTATTCCACAAGAGAAGCAGCCACAAGAGACACCCGCCCAAAACAATGAGAAAATAGCACCCTCTCACCACAACTAGAGAAAAGCACACACAGCAACAAAGATCCAGCACAGTCGTAAGTAAATAAAATTATTTTTTAAAAAAGACACGTTGCCACACCCAACGTGCAAGGAGAAAGGCACGGAGAGACTATGCTCCCGACCTGGACAAAGATCAATGCATTCCATACTCCCCAAGTCGCTAAAGCATCCTCAGGCACAGGGCAGTGGGTGAGGCGGAGATGCTGACCCAGGGGAACGCTCCCCACAAGCCAGGCCCTGGAGATGCTAGGGCCGAGAGCTGCAGGAGGCCAAAGGCCAAGGAGGACGCACCTGGAGAGCTTCAAACACACCCTCGGGTATCACGTCTATTTTATATTTTGGTTTTTTCCCACATGCGATCTTAGCTGCCTGACCAGGTATGAACCCACATACTCTGCATTGGAAGGCAAAGTCTTAACCAGTGGATGGTCAGGGAAGTCCCCCATTTTTAAAGTCTTTATTGAATTTGTTATATTACTGCTGCTGTTTTATGTTGTTTTTTCTTTGGCCTCAAAGCATGTGTGATCTTAGCTCCCTGACCAGGGATGGAACCCTCACTTCCTGCATTCAGAAGTGAAGTCTTAGCCACTGGACTGCCAGGGAAGTCCTTTCCTTTTATTTTTTTAAATGACAAGCACCCAGTGATTCCTTGTTGTTGTTCAGTCGATCAGTCGTGTCCGTTTCTTTGCAGTCCCATGAACTGCATCACGCCAGGCCTCCCTGTCCATCACCAACTCCCAGAGCTTGCTCAGACTCATGTCCATTGAGTCGGTGATGCCATCCAACCATCTTGTCCTCTGTTGTCCCCTTCTTCTCTTGCTCTCAGTCTTTCCCAGCATCAGGATCTTTTCCAGTGAGTCAGCTCTTCACATCAGGTGGCCAGAGTATTGGAGCTTCAGCTTCAGCATCGATCCTTCCAATGAATATTCAGGGTTGATTTCCTTTAGGATGGACTGGTTTGGTCTCCCTGCTGTCCAAGGGACTCTGAAGAGTCTTCTTCAACACCACAGTTTGAAAATATCAGTGATTCCTAGTGAAGATTCAATGTCATAATGATTAATTTCAGTAACTCTAGAAGTGACTAACCTAGACACATATTAAAAAGCAGAGACATTATGTTGGCAACATTATGTTGCCAACAGAGGTCTGTCTAGGCAAAGCTATGATTTTCCCAGTGGTCATGTATAGATATGAGAGTTGGACCATAAAGAAAGCTGAGTGCTGAAGGACTGATGCTTTTGAACTGTGATTTTGGAGAACACTCTTGAGAATCCCTTGGGCAGCAAGGAGATCCAACCAGTCCAGAACAAAGTCAATAAATACTTAAAAGAAATAGTCCACATCAAAAAGAAAATAATCTTTAAGAAAAAAATTCAAAAATGCTCCACATCAAGAAAAAAAAAAGGAAAACGTCTATTTTTCCCTTCCCAAGAAGCCCAACCAATAAGGAGCCTCTGTTGTGACATCATTACTTTGGGCGATGTTTCGTAAGGAGAAAAGTTGACTCTAAGCGACTCATGTGGTTGAACTAGACAACTACTTTTCAACACTCATCACTCAAGAAAGAAAAGAAAGTGAGGTCACTCAGTCATGTCCAACTCTGCGACCCCATGGACTGTAGCCCACCAGGTTCCTCCATCCATGGGATTCTTCAGGCAAGAATACTGGAGTGGGTTGCCATACTGTTCTCCAGGGGATTTTCCTGACCCAGGGATTGAACCCAGGTCTCCCGCATTGCAGGTAGATGCTTTATCATCTGAGCCACCAGGGACGTCTTATTACTCAAAGGGAGGTCCACCCCCCTACCCCAACTGATTCCTTTACACACAGCTAGGACCGAGCAAGAAAAACAAAGCAGCAAAAAGCAAGTCAAGTGTCTGCAGGGAGCCTCTGGAAGAGACAGAGACTCAGGAGGGCCGTGCTCTGAACACACCTGCTCCACGTGGCCCCCAGGGGTGAATGGAACACCTGCCCATCACCCCCAACCACACCTGGGTGAGGAGGAATGGCTGGGTCTGCCCTGGAAGCAGCCGCTCCCACCCCTGGGGCTTTCTGGAAGGGGCCACATGCACGTGGGCGCTGGGTCTCCCATCCCTGCCCAGCCCTGGGCCCCCGCCACGTGGGAGGGGAAGAGGCAGCTGGTACCTGCAGCCACATCTCCTGCATCCTCCAGTCAAGCGCCAGGATGGGGGAAGAGAGGACCCTGCCATGCCTTGTGGTACCACCCAGACCCCTTGCCTTTTCTCTGTTGGCATCAGCCCCAGGAGCTTCCAGATGGCTCCGGAAACTCCTGTAACCATGTGCCTTCTCTGCAGAGAGACACCCGCCACCAACTCCTGCTTCACAACTCTCCCTTGGCTCGCAGGGGACCACTGCACCGACTGTGGGTACCCCAACTCCAGACTCTCCCTGGACAGGGAACACTGACTCTCTTCCCCAGGCTGACTTCCACCAGTAGGCCCAGCCAGTTGCAGCAGAGAAAGCCCTGTGACAGCAAGGTGTCTCACCCGGAAGACGAACCTAGGAAGGCCTTGTCATCAGCCTCCTCCCAGCCACGTCTGGGCGACTCCAGGATAAGGCAGAACACCTCGATCCATTTCCTTATGTTAAATTATGACTTTATTGAGCTATGAGCCACATACCATAAAAATTCACCCTCTCTAAAGACTGGTAGTCAGGGGTTCTCTGGTGGCTCAGACACAAGAGTCCACCTGCAATGCAGGAGACCTGGGTTCAATCCCTGGGTCGGGACGATCCCCTGGAGAATGGCATGGCAACCCACTCCAGGATTCTGACCTGCAAAATCCCATGGACAGAGGAGCCTGGCAGGCTACAGTCCATGGGGCCACACAGAGTCAGACCACATACCGTAAAATTCACCCCCTAAAGGGTAAATGCATATATAAATTAGATAACTAACAAGGACCTACTGTGCAGCACAGGGAGCTCTACTCAAAACTCTGTAATGGTCTACATGGCAAAATAATTCAGAAAATCCAAAAAGTAGTAGATACCTATATAACTGACTCACTTTTCTGTAGATTCAGTTTCCTGTACCACTGAAACTAACACAATATTGTCAATCAACTACCCTCCAACAAAAGTTCCCAAAGTTGTTTTTTTTTTTTAAAAAAAGGAGCTTTAATACACGTCTGTCCTCAAAGGCCCCGGCTATAAACACAAATGACCCTGGTCAAGCCTCCCAGCAGGCTTGTTATACAACAAGGAGGAAGAGAAAAGACTCAACAGAAAACTTGATAAACTCCACCATGAGGCATGCAGATACATCAAGGCACTCCCAGCCCCGGCAAAGTTAAGTTCATTGACGGATTCTCCTGCAGTGTGGGTTCCTTCAATAATGGTTTTTGAGGGGCTTTCCTGCCAGTCCAGGGGTTAAGAATCTGCCTGCCAAAGCTGGGGACACAGGTTTGGTTCCTGGTCTGGGAGGAGCCCATGTGCCCACACCGAGCAACTAAGTCTATGACCCAAACCCACATGCGCTGGAGCCCGGGAGCCACAACAGGGGAAGCTGCCCACAATCAGAAGTCTCCGAACCGCAAATAGAGAGGAGAACCCGCTCTCACCAACCAAAGAAACTTCCTGGGCAGCAAGAAGACTTATCGCGGCCAAAAATTAACTGAAAAAGAGTTTAAAAATTCAAATAATGATCATGGTTTGAGACCTGGAGGTTTTCATTTTTTTCATTTGCAGTTGGGTTGCCCGCAAAGAGAGGAGAAAAGGGAAACAGAGAAGCCCATTTGTCAAAGGGCTGGTTGAAGGGAAGGTTGGCTACAGAGAGACCCTGGCTCTGTGTCTGCACCCCAGTGTCTCCCCGCCGTCCCATCCTACCCCAGAGAGGCACAGGGCAGCCTCAACAGAAGAACTGAATCAGCAGAGTGCCACAAAGGAAAGATGAGGTCTTCCTTCCAAGACAAGAGGTTCACCACGGCTCGGGGTGCTGCGGGGGCTGGTATGTGGCGAGTCCAGAGGTCATGCAAGAAAAAGACGGGTCCTGTGACTGTCCTGGGCAGGCTTTCACGCACAACTGTCCTCAAAGGCCGCGTCTATAAATGCAACTGCCCGTGGTCAAGCCTCCCAGCAGCCTTGCTACACAATACACAGGAAGAGAAAAGACTCAACAGAAACTTGATAAACTCCACCATGTGGCATGCAGATACATCAAGGTACCCCCAGCCCCAGGAAAAGTGTAGTTCACTGAGGGCTTCTCCTGCAGCCTGGGTTCCTTAAATAATGGTTTGAGGCCACGAGGAGGCTGCGTGACACCAGGGGGTGAGAGGGAAGCTACAGACATGGGACGTGTAGGCTCCAGGGACTAGGTGATCGGTCAGCCACACAAGTTCAAGGAGAGGCAGGCAAGCATCCTGGATTTGGGGAGAAACCAGGTGGGCCAGCCCCGGAAGTGCAGGAGAATTAGGAAAGTTTATGGAAGATGTCCATCCATATCAGGCTGAGTTGGAAAGGGCTCAGGGAAGCATCCACTGGGCCAGTCTGGAAGCTGGGAAGGCAGCGGAAACCTGAGAGCATCAAGCAAGCGCTGGAGACTACCTAGATGAGAGAGGAGGAGTCTACAGCAGAAACCAACACTGCAGGTGAGGGCTAGGAGAAAGGGCCAGGACTGGACACTTCCCTGAGGGTCGCCAAGAAAGAGAAAGCATTGCTGTGTGAAAGGGACATCTATGTAGATGGCCCATCACCACACAGGTAACCGAAGAATTATACTCTGGGAATTAGTTCCCTGTGGTCCAGTGGTCAGGACTTGGGGCTTCCAACTGCAGTGGACATGGATTTGATCTCTCGTCAGGGGGAATTAAAGTCTGCAAGTCAGCAAGCTCGGCCAAATTAAAAAAAAAAAAAAAGAACTACATTCTGTAAAAGCAAACCCAGTCCCTGCCAGGAGCATACGAAGACGTGTCCTTACTGACCAGCAGAGAATGTAAATTTCACCTTTGGGAGTAAAAATTTCACCATATACGCAATGGTATGAGGTTCTTATTACTTTTCTGCAAAATACCAGCTTCCCTAGTGGACCTCCCTAGTAGTCCACTGGTTAAGAATTGGCCTTGCAATGCAGGAGACATGGGTTTGATTCCCGGTCGGGGAAGATCCCATATAAAGAAGGCTGAGCGCCAAAGAACTGATGCTTTTGAACTATGGTGCTGGAGAAGACTCTTGAGAGTCCCATATGCCAAGGAGCCAACTAAGCCTGTACTCCAACAACTACTGAACTCTCTCGACCCCTATAGCCCAAGAAGCAACTACTCAGCCTATACGCCCTAGAGCCTGTTCAGTTCAGTTGGTCAGTTCAGTCGATCAGTCGTGTCCACAGTTGTGTCCAACTCTTTGCAACCACATGAACTGTAGCACGCCAGGCCTCCCTGTCCATCACCAACTCCCAGAGTTTGCTCAAACTCATGTCCATTGAGCTGGTGATGCCATCCACCCATCTCATCTTCTGTTGTCCCCTTCTCCTCTTGCCTTCAATCTTTCCCAGCATCAGGGTCTTTTCCAATAAGTCAGTTCGTCGCCTTAGGTGGCCAAAGGATTGGAGTTTGAGCTTTAGCATCAGTCCCAGTGAATATTCAGGACTGATCTTTAGGATGGACGGCTCGGCAGCAAGAGAAGCCAGTGCAATAAGAAGCCCACATACCTGAAATAAAGGCTAGCCTGCACTCACTGCAACTCGAGAAAACATGCAGCAACAAAGACACAGATCAGGCAAAAATAAATGAACAAAAACAAAACAAAACCCCAGGCCCCTAAAAATGGGGAGGGAGAGAGGGAAGACTTCCCCCACCTCAGTTTGCAAAGTTGCAGCGGCCTGGGCTCTGTGTAATCCCCATGCTGAAATCACCACGGAATAAATACAAGTCAAGCAGCAACAGGCCTGTCTTTTTTAAAGTCCAGATGTTTCCTTTGCAAACTTTCATTCGAGCTTCGGGGCATCTAAACATGAATGACAATCAAGAGCAAAGCTCTTACCAAAAAACATACCAAAAAACCCCGCACAGCTGTTTTAAAGACCAACCTATTTGATTAATACGAGTTAATTATTAAATATTAATTATTCATTCTCCAGGGCTTCCCTGGTAGCCCAGTTAGTAAAGAATCTGCCTGCAATTGCAAGAGACCTGGGTTTGATTCCTGGGTTGGGAAGACACCCTGGAGAAAGGAACAGCAACCACTCCAGTGTTCTGGCCTTGAGAATTCCAACAACTGTGTAGTCCATGGGGTTGCAAAGACACAACTGAGACTTTCACTCACTTCACAGTTCTGCAGAAGTTAAGGTTTTCTTCTTTGTTATATGCCTGTCTAAAAAAAGCTAAATGACAAAACTCAGTACATGCCACAATTAACAAAACATATCCTTTTTAAAATTCCAAGTGGCATACACAAAGCTAAGCTTCCTCTTAAGCTTGTATCTGAGTCCAAAGACTGTTGACAATGTAACTCTTTTTTAAAATACTTTGGCTACACCAGGTCTTCCTTTCAGCATGAGGGATCTTTCAGTTTAATCACGTGGGATCTACTTCTCTGATCAAGGATGGAACCTGGGCCGCCTGCATTGGGAGGAAGAAGTCTTAGCCACTGGACCACCAGGGGACTTTCTTTTTTTTTTTATTGTCCCTGGTGGCTCAGACATGAAGAATCCGCCTGCAATGCAGGAGACCTGGGTTCGATCCCCAGCTTGGGAAGATCCCCTAGAGGAGGGCACAGCAACTCACTCCAGTATTCTTGCCTGGAGAATCCCAGGGACAGAAGAGCCTGGCGGACTACAGTCCATGGGGTCACAAAGAGTCTGACACAACTGAGCAAACTTTCATCTCACTTCATAGTTGCTTTATAATGTTGTGCTACTTTCTTCTGTACAGCAAAGGAAATCAGTTACACATATACCTATATCTCCTCTCTTTCAGGTTTCCTTCCCATTTAGGTCTCTAGAAACCACTGAGGAACTCTTAAGAGAATTACCCTCAAACGACGTAATTAGCTCTACAATGGTACAAAGCAAAGAATTCCAGACTGGGGAAGGGGGAGCAGATTCAATGTAGCTCTCCAACCAAAAATAACATTATTATATGCTTTGGGCTGCTGACAATCTTTTCCTTTACTTTCAGTTTTTTTCAAGACGGATTGACTGTTTTTGCAACAAGAAAAAAAGTTTCGCTATGCTAGTAATTGACAAGCACAGGGACAGTAAGCACAAATAAATATCACTGTGTTTCAGTTCAATCGCTTGGTTGTGTCCGACTCTTTGCAATCCCGTGGACTGCAGCATGCCAGGCCTCCCTGTCCATCAATAACTCCCAGAGCTTGCTCAAACTCACATCCATCGAGTGGGTGATGCCATCGACTGTGTGTACACTTTTACAAACCTGGCACAGTTCACAGAGACAGAAGCAGAGTCGCCCCGGCAGCACTGTCTCGTCAGCTGGCAGCATTGTCTCGTCAGCCTCGGCATTTACAAGCCACGGGCAAAGAACCTCTTCACCTCCTCTGAAAGTCTAGGACCTCGAGGCTCCTGAGCTGTTATCTTCTTCATTTGCAATGATACACTGACCACACCCCCAAACGCCTTGGTGCTGGTTACTAACTCATCCCGAGTCCATCATCCTTGAGTTTTCAAACTGGACCCTAAGGTTCTGGTCAGCCTAGATCCTCTCTCAGGGTTATGACTTTTTAACACATCTACCATCTTCTCCTTGGCCCTTTTTTTTATGAGTCCCCTCTTCCTCCCATCCTTCTAACCTTCAGGGGTTCAATGACATATTCACGTGTCCAACTTCCTTCACCTTCCCAGGCTTCCCTTAAGCATGTCAACAGAAGAGGCTCTCCCTTGCTCTCTCCCCTCATCAGCCCCTGCCCCTAACCCTCAAGGTGCCCACCCCAATGCCTCCTTCCTCTGGGCACCTGCTTTACTCTGCACTAGTGTTATCTCCCTTTCCTTGACGGTCTATCTGGCATCTACATTCTATTCCCTGGAGAAAAAAACAAGCTGCCCATCAAGATCATCATTAATTAATCTGATAGAGGTAGCCCGGTTAATGAGAAATGAAATGCACAGTCCTCCCCAGGCAACACCATCTGCCCTGGAACCTACGTGCCTGCTAAGTCATTTCAGTCGTGTCCAAATCTGTGATCACATAGACTGTAGCCCACCAGGCTCCTCTGACCATGGGGATTCTCCCTCCAGGCAAGGATACCGGAGTGGGTTGCCATGCCCTTCTCCAGATCTTCTCAACCCAGGATAGAACCCGGGTATCTTGCATTGCAGGCAGATTCTTTACCAGCTGAGCCACCAGGGAAGCCCTAACAGGGACCAGTGGACACATATTGCTCTGAGCCTGTCAGAGTTCAATGGGAATTCTGTGTGTGTGTGTGTGTGTGTGAGTCAGTCAATGGTATCTGAATCTTTGCAAACCCATGGATTGTAGCCTGCCAGGCTCCTCTGTCCATTGGATTGATGTGTGTCTGTGTCTGTGTTAGTCATTCAGTTATATCTGACTCTTTGTAACCCCATGGACTGTAGCCCGCTGGGCTCCTCTCTCCATGGGGATTCTCCAGGCAAGGATATTGGAGTGGGTTGCCATGCCCTCCTCCAGGGGATCTTCATGATTCAGGGATCAAACCCACATCTATCTCCTACAATGGCCACACGTGCCACGTGCACTTGAACCAAAGCAGTTCAGCCAGGTAGAAGGTGCGCTCGCTGACATCATGGCAGCCACCCTCCTCTCCTCTGGCCAGCCCTCCCTGAGAGCTAAGTAGCTGGACCAGGGATTCTCTCTGCTCTGACCCACCACCATCCCCCCAAACCGTTCCCAAGCAACCATGTGCAAGAAGGGGAAGGCAAAGCAACCTGGTGAAAATTAAATTATTGGTGGAGGGAAAAGCTAAGGTGGAAAGAAGCTGAATCTTAGAACGTGCACGTCTCATTTTTACATTCATAAATGTGCAGGAAATAAGCTACGTGCTAACTGGACACCCATCGTGACCCCCAGGACAAGGTAAGTAATCATTCCCTTTTGCCAAGGGTGTAAATTAGGCATTTGGAGAGGGAAGTGGCAACCCACTCCAGTATCCTTGGAGGAGCCTAGCAGGCTACAGTCCATGGGGTCGCAAGAGTCAGACACGACTTAGCGACTAAACCACCACCACCAAATTAGGCCTTATTTATTTAGTTTCTTAAGGCTAGGTGTATTCGTTACAAAGAACACATCTAGGGATTTCCCTGATAGTCCAGCGACTAAACCACCACCACCAAATTAGGCCTTATTTATTTAGTTTCTTAAGGTTAGGTGTATTCGTTATAAAGAACACATCTAGGGATTTCCCTGATGATCCAGTAGTGAAGACTCCAAGTTCCCAATGCACGGGACCCAGGTTCCATCCCTGATCAGGTAACTAGATTCCACATGCTGCAACTAAGACCCAACTAACAGCCAAATTTAAAAAAAAAATTAAAAATTAAAAACAAAAAAGGAAAATTTTGGAAACAAACAAACTTATGGAAACAAACCAGGGGATAAGGAGGGGCAAGGGCAGGATAAATTAGGAGATTGGGATTGACACATACACACTTATTAATACATATAAACCAGGTAACTAATAAGGACCTCCTATATAGCACAGGTAACTCTAGTCAATACTCTGTGATGGTCTATTTGGAAATGAATCTCAAAAAGAGTGGATATATTTGTATAAGCATAAATGATTCACTCTGCTGTACACCTGAAACCAACACAATATTGTAAACCAACTGCACGCCAGTAAAAAGTCAAAAGGAAAACTTCTAATTTCTCTCCAGATTTCCTTCGTTGGAACAGTCTAACTCTTATAGCAAGTAACTGAAGAAACGTGCAACGGTCCAAACACAACAGAGGCTTATTCCTCACTCACGTCCTAGTACTACTGGGAGGGCAAGGGGCGCTGTGGACAGCCAGCTTCCTCCCCAGGCGTTCAGGGACCTGTGTGCATGAGGCTCTGTTCCGGAATCATGTGCATCCCAGACAACCAGAAAAGGGAAAACACTACAGGTTGGAAACAGGCCTGCCTGCATCACTTCTACTTGCATCTGATTGAGTAGAATTGTCACATGGCCTCATAGCTCCCAAGGGACACTGGGAAGTGTAGTCCAGCAGCACATCCAGAGAGAAGAGGAGACTGTCTCCAGTTCATAGCCCCCAAGGGATGCTAGGAAGTGTAATCCAATAGCCCTCAAGGGAGGCTGGGAAGTGTAGTCCAGCAGCGCATTCAGAGCGAAGATGAGACTCTGTCTTCAATGAGCTGATAGCATCTCTACCAAACCTGTAGGTCCAACTCCCTGCCCTCAAACATCTTCTACTACCAGAAACCCAAGCAAGTAAAGAAATGGAGTTTGCTGTCATGGGGATAGTTAAACTTCATCTTTCCTATTTTCCCTTCCCAAACCACTTTTTAAAATCCCATTTTTATGGGAGGGAAGTTTAGGATGTACACCCATGGTTGATTCATGTGAATGTATCGCAAAAACCACCACAATACTGTAAAGTAGTTATACTCCAATTAAAATAAAATTTAAAAATAAATTTTAAAAATCTCATTGGTATTGAGTATCATATTGGTCTGAAAGAGCTACCTTTCAAGAATATTATAGAAAGACAAAAAAATCTATTTTTCTGAACAAGTTTTGGTGGAGGAGAGGGAATAATCACTTGCAGTGAGCTGTAAGTAACTAATGTATTGGTGTTGGGCATTAGATGAGTTTCTGAATTAAATGCTTTTCTACAAATCCAATACTAAATGGTCAAAATCAGTAACAAAATCTCTAGGAGACCTACTAAAATGCTGCCACACAAAATCCAGGTTAAAGTCTTTCCATGGTAAATTACCAGTTCAATACATTAACACTACTTTCCATAGCTTTCCAAATTCTTTTTTTTTTTAATGTTTCATTTTGTATTGGAGTATAGCTAATTAACAAACAAAGCTGTGATGGTTTCAGGTGAACAGCAAAGGGACTCAGCCATACATACACACGAATCCATTGTCCCCCCAACACCCCTCCTATTCAGGCTTCCACATAATACTGAGCAGAGTTCCCTGTGCTGTACAGCAGGTCCTTGTTGGTTCTTAATGTTAAATACAGCAGTGTGTCCATGTCCATCCCAAACTCCCTAACTAGCCCTTCCCCCATCCTACCCCCTGGGAACCAGAAAGTTATTACAGTATTGAGCAGAGTGGGACTGCTGTACAGTAGGTCCTTCTTGGTTATCCATGTTAAATACAGCAGTGTGTCCATCCATGTCCATCCCACAGTTTTCCAAATTCTGAATAAAGCAGAAAGAGGTGGGGAGAAGGGAAGAAGAGGGAGGAGAGATGGAATTTAAATCTACCACAACTAGCTTTCTTTACTGCCTCATTTCATCCCCATGTTAATAATATACTTAAGTGGGAGTGATTCTAGTTTGATGGCCAGAACAATTAAGGATCAACAAAGGTTCAGGATAAACAGTAAGATCTAGCTATGCCTGTAAGATGTTCCCTCCCAACTGGAACCACCGTGGCCAGGCCAGCGACAACCACTCTGACCTCACCAGGCAGGGCAGGGTTCCTCTAAACTGGCAAACCTCAGGTTGACTTTCAAACCTGCCCTACATCAGAAAGCTGTTCTCACTGGAGGAAAATAGTATCTGACAGGGATGTGCCTGGCCCCAAAGAAACAATCAAAGCAGTGGCCTTAAAAGAGAGCCCCAGGAAGCAGCCTGGCTAGATCACTCACCTGGGTGTGGGTGACTCACCCTGAAACAGGTGGTCACCCTCTCTTACACGCGGGCAGACAGCAAGGTCCCTCCACTAGACATTGAGACTGAGCCTCCAACAGGGCAGACAGAAGCCATGTACACGCCAACAGCAGAGCTCAGAAATGGAATCTACACAGAAGGCATTTTTAAAAGCCAGTTTAATACACTCACAGATGTGAAAGAAGAACCATGAAACAGGATCAGTATGGTATGAAAAAGGAACATTCAAGAGCAATAACACAGGGCTTCTCCTGCTGGCTCAGTGGTAAAGACTCCACCTGCAAATGCAGGAGACATGGTTCAATCCCTGGGCTGGTCAGAACCCAAAGGTGGCAGAGCAACTAAGCCCAGGCACCACAACTACTAAGCCCGTGCTCTCAAGCCCACACTCTTTTAAAAGCACACATTTAAAACTTAATCAAGGGGCTTCCCTGATGGCCCAGTGGTAAAGAATCTGCCTTTCGATGTGGGAGTCACAGGTTCAACCACTGATATGGGAATATCCCACTCGCGGCTGAGCAACTAAGCTCATGAGCCACAACTACTGAGCCTGTGCTCAGCAACAAAAGAAATCACCGCAATGAGAAGCCCACACATCACAACTAGAGAAAACCCAACGCTGCATCAAAGACCCAGCACAGCCAAAAATAAATGAAATTTTTGAAAAAGAAAAAAAAAAAGTACTTCAGAAAAACTCAGTGGTTTGGAAGACACAGTTGCATGCCATCTCCCCAGATGAACCAAAGTAGAGAGAAGAGAAAAATAAGACAAAAAAAATCAGAGCCAGCCCAAAGGATGAAGAGACAGAAGGTCTTGTTGTCTTCCCAATATTACTACACACCAGCAGAGATGAGAACACCAGCTGTAAATAAAGTGCAGAGGGAAAACTGTCTCCAGCTCAGGCCTCTACACCCAACAATCCCGTTACTGTCACGGTATGTTAATGACATTTTCAAACAAAGAAGGTCTCAAAAAACGCTCCCCCACCCCTGTGTGTCTGAATATAGAAAACGATTTTTCACAATTCGGGAAGATTCGGAGGATAAATTAATGATAAAGCACTCGGGAAATTAGGCAAAGAAACAAAACTTATCGTTAACCTTGGCGATAATGAAAACTTTGTGTAGGGCAAAAAAAAAAAATATTCACAGTTTCCACCACCAGGTTCAGCAGTGTTGGCACTGGCATTCAAAAAACCATACCCAGTGAAAACCGCTAACCCGGTGATTCTCAAAGTGGGAGCTTTTTCTCCCCCTGGCAGGGGACACCTGGCGAGCTTTTTTGATCATCTTGACTACAGGAGATGGAGATGTCTGTGTGGGCGTCCCATGGGTGATGTCAGAGGTGTTATTCACCAGCCCACACTGCACAGGACAGTGCCCACCACAAAAAAATTATGTGGTCCCAAAGGTCAACAGTGCTAAGGCTGAAAAAAAATCCCTCTTCTGTCCAAAATTATGATCGTAGGTATCTGGAAATTTGGGGCCCCAAGATATGTGTCTGTGTAGTTGGTGGGAAGGAGGTGCATGGAAGAGACCACATCCCAAGTGGGAAGTCGACAGTCACCCAGAAGCGGAACAAACAAAAGCAGCAGCAAAAGAGAGTGTCAGCAAATGCCCAAAGAAATCAGCTGAAAAGTTTCAACAGCTTCTCTAAAGAAAGAGGAAACGGCAAGTGGGGAGCTGCTGGGTTTAATAACAAGCCCTAAAGAACTATTTGATTATTTAAGCTGTGCAAGAGTCACTTTGATACAAAATAAAAACAAAACTCAAAAAAAAAAAAAACACTAACAACTGCTTCCCTTTCCTCATTTGAAGAAGTAAAAATGTTGACTTTAAAGCTCTCACTGTAATCTACCCTGCCTGGGTTCTCTTTGACCTTCACAATTCGCCTGTGATCTGAAAGTCTTGGTCACCTTTGATGCTACCCCAACTCTTTCCAATTCATCCAACCAAGGTGGTAGATACTGCCTCCAACCAACTTTATAGACAGGAGATTAAAATGTGACTGTGCAATTCAGAACATCCTGGTTTTTCACAACAGTCTGATTTGTTCAAACCTGAAATAAAGTTGTTGTTCAGTAAGTCGTGTCCAACTCTTTGTGACCCCTTGGACTGTATAGCACGCCAGGCTTCCCTGTCCTTCATCAGCTCCCAGAGCTTGCTCAAACTAATGTCCCTTGTGTCGATGATGTTATCTATCTCATCTTCAATCACCCCCTTCTCCTCCTGCCTTCAACCTTTCCCAGCATCAGGGTCTTTTCCAATGAGTCAGCTCTTTGCATCAGGTGGCCAAAGGACTGGAGCTTCACCTTCAGCATCAGTCCTTCCAATGAATATTCAAGGCTGATTTCCTTTAAGATGAACTGGTTTGATTTCCTTGCTGTCCCGGGGACTTTCAAGAGTCTTCTCCAGCACCACAGTTTTAAAGCATCAATTCTTCAGCAATTAAGCCTTCTTTATGGTCCAACTCTTATGTTCAAACATGACTACTGGAAAAACCAGAGCTTTGACTATACGGACCTTTGACGGCAAAGTGATATCTCTCTCTTTTTTTTTTTTAATGAGATTTATTTATTTATTTGGCTGTGCCAGGTCTTAGTCATGGCATGTAGGAGCCAGTTCCCTGACCAGGGATTGAACCCAGGCCCCCTGCATTGGGACTGCAGAGTCTTAGCCACTGGGCCAGCAGGGAAGTCCCTCTGCTTTTTAATAAATACACTGTCTAGGTTTGTTATAGCTTTCCTTCCAAGGAGTAAGCGCCTTTTAATTTCATGGCCGTAGTCACTGTCTGCAGTCATTTGGGAGCCCAAGAACATAAAATCTGCCACCATTTCCACTTTTTCCCCCATCTATTTGCCATAAACTGATGGGACCGGTTGCCATGATCTTAGTTTTTTTGAATGTTGAGTGTTAAGCCAGCTTTCTCACTCTCCTCTTTCACCCTCATCAAATGAGTCCAATTATTTTTTCAGTGATAACCTACTGTGCTTGTACTTAGACAAGTTCCCCCAAAGAGGGGCCTTAATTAACATCCCTACAGGTCGATGCAAGAGGCTCTATGTATCACAGAGCCATGCAGATATCTGATCCACCCAGGTAACAGGAAAACAATTGTTCCTCAAGTTACACCCTTCCTCTCTGGGACACTGGCAAGTTTTTTTAAAAAAAGACCAAAAAAGAACCACGCAATCCTGAGCGCTTTCAAAGTCCTTCGTGTGGGTGGAAGGTTCAGCCTGGGAGAGCTCGGCTTGCAGAAATGTCTCCTCAAAGGATGGCCTGACGGCGGTGTGTGAAAAATAAAAGAGGTAATGAGACTGAATAAAAAGTCTGTTCAGCCTTCAAATCCTGAAATAATCTTGTTGGCTGTTTACACTGTGCCCAGTGTACAAGGAGCAAAGCTCTCCAGGACCCCAAAGAAATCCACAGACCCGGGTTTATTTGCACGCTGACACAAAACAGCTTTGGCAAGAGGACCACTCCAAAACGCTTTCACCAAATAGAAAAACCAGCCATCTCCAAGCTGGGAGCCTGGTTTCTTCAGCTGCAAAATAGAAAGGTGAGTGAAGAAATCTCAGCTCGTTAGGACAAGGTGAGAACCACTAATTTTTTTATGAGTCTTTCATTCTCCTTTTCCTTTCTACATTTAGCTCTCATTTTCTTTTTTCGAAGGGTGAACGTTAGGACATGTTCCAAACTACTCATAACTGGACCAGGAAGGGGAAAATCCTTCCTGGTGGGGAAGCATGATGCAAGCAAGTTTACAGCTTTTCACGCTTAGAAGCCTCTGGATTTATGGGTGAGTCAAGATGAATTGGGAACTCCGAGGTAGTGCTAGTATGTTAAAGGACCCGACCACCAATGCAGGAGACTTAAGAGATGTTAAGTTCAATCCTTGGGTCAGGAAGATCCCCTGGCAATGCAAATGGACAATCCAGTATTCTTGGCTGGAGAATCCCACGGACAGAGGAGCCTGGTGGGCTACAGTCCATGGGGCCATAAAGAGTCAGACATACTGAGTGACTGACACATAACAAGCTGAGCTAATTTCTAGGAGAGGAAGAACACACACACCCTCTTCCTCCATCCTCTGCACCTCAAAGCTCCAGCACCAGAGCTGGGGATGGGACTGAAGGTTTTTTGCCCAACTTCCCATCCCCACATGGAAAACATGTCCTGAGGACCAGAGGTGAGAACTTGCAGGACCCAGAGAGGAAGAGGCTGGCACAGAGGTAGAAAGACACACCTGAAGGCCAGTTGGCAGGCAGGTCTACCAATTGCAAAGGTATTTCAGCACAATGGTGGTGGGGTGGGGGGGGGGCGGGGGTGGACCTTACCACCACCCCCTTTTTTTTTAAAAAAGCACAGTGAATTTTTCCATACAAACGTGTCTTTGGAACTCCACTCTTCTTCCAAACAGACGCAAACTGCAGCTGGCCTCAAAGTGGCCAGGACCTCACCATGCCCAAGAGTTGCCCTGGCTACCACAGTACCTGAGCTAGCTAAAGTAGGGGTGTCCAGCTCTCATCCACCCACCTTTTCTGTCTATGGAGCCCTGGGAAAGTGGCTGTGGGATTCTGCTTCAACACATGTATCAAGCAAAACACAGACGTTGAGATAAATCAGCTCCCAATTCATAGCTCGGGGCTTCCCAGGTGGGCTCAGAGATAAAGAATTTCTCGCCTGCCAATGCAGCAGCTGCAAATTCAATCCCAAGGATCAGGAAGATCACCTGGAAGAGGAAATGGCAACCCACTCCAGGATTCTAGCCTGCAGAATCCCACTGACAGAGGAGCCTGGCGGTACGTGGGCTCGCAAACAGTCAGACAGAACTTGTGACTAAACCAAAATTCACAGCTCACTGATATGAATGAATCAGCCATGGGTGTGCATGTGTCCCCCATCCCGAATCCCCTCCTTCTACCTCCCTCCCCATCCCATCCCTCTGGGTTGTCCCAGGGCACCGGCTTTGCATGCCATTTCACGCATCGAACTTGGACTGGTCATCTATTTCACGTATGCTAATATACATGTTTCAAAAACCACCACAATATAGTAATTAGCATCCAATTAAAATAATTTTTTTAATGAAAAAAAATTCACAGCTCACGTCTACAGTTGCCCTGTTTTCAAAACCTTCAACAGTCATTGACAAAGACCTGGGCTCTTGGTCGGGCAAATAGGGGGGCATCAGTGACAACAGCTTGTCCGGTAACCCAGAGGTTACTGGGTCACTGATCAGCATGACTCAGCACAACTCATAAAAAACGCAGCCCCTTTCAGACACAAGGTGACCCACCAATGGCTCTGAACCTTCACTATCAGGAGGACCTCTGAATTGGGACATCACTCACCTGGGTGTGTGGGCCAATTGCACCCACCCCGATCTCCCAGTGTGTGTCCTGATTCCCCCCCCACCAGCCTGCCTTTGGCTTGCAAACCAGGAAGGACATTTAAAGACGTAGCCCTGCATCCAGCGAGAGGTTTAAGGGTCTGGAGACCTAGGAGAGGGGTCACACTGGCTAGCTCCCTGCCCTGGCACCTCCCCAGGAGGTCCTGGTCCCCAAGAGCCAAGCTGAAACTCATCAAGGTCCCACAGGAGCCGCCCCTGGGACCGGGGAAGGCCCGGATGACTGTCTTTCTTCTGAGGGCGCTCACGGAAAGGCTCCGGCTCCGGCGTTCTCGGTTGGAGGGAAAAGGGGAAGGAGGGGAATCTAAGACGTGACGAAAAGGAGAAGCAAGGCTTCATTCCTTCCCGAGGTTAACAAACATTCCTGAGGCCGCAGGGGGCCCGCTGACACCCAGCTGGCGCGCTTAGGGCTTCCCAGTGAATCCCCCAGGTGGCCCTTCTGGAATCCGAGCCCCTCCACAGACATTTCAGAAGTCAGGCCCTTCGCCAACCTCCCCCCACCGCCCCACCGCACCCAAGTCTTCCTCTTGCTGAGCTAATGGAGACAGGAACTCCCACCAACTGCAGCGCTCAACCTACTGACAACGCTCCTGAGAGGGCCCGCATCAGAGCAGAGCCTCAGAGACGCAGACACGTCCAGGTCTCTGGAGTTCCTTAGGGCAGAGATGTTATTTCTGCTGCACACACACAAAAAAACGGCCTTTTGTTTTTGTTTTTGTTTTTTTCCAGCTCTGGTAAACCTCAAGCTTACAAGTCAGTGTCAAGGTGCTGAACAGTTAAAAATCTTGCTGACTGCTTTTCTAGGGGACTGACTCCATGTGGCTCAGCTGGTAAAAATATCCACCTGCAATGTGGGAGACCTGGCTTTGATCCCTGGGTTGAGAAGATCCCCTGGAGAAGGGAACGGTTAACCCACCCCAGTATTCTGGCCTGGAGAATCCCATGGACTGTTTAGTCCAGGGGGTCACAAAGACTCAGACATGACCAAGCGGCTTTCACTATGGAAGCGGCTTTCACTACGCGTGCACTTGAGATTCCAACAATGCCACTCTGGGGGAGTCAGGGTCCCTTTAACCTCAACTCCAACCCAGAGAAAAGGCAATTACTCGGCCAGCAGCCGCCGCCACCGCCACCGAGTGCCCATGAAACACAGCTCTCATGAGTTCCTGCTCCCATTTCCTTTTTTCCAGCTACAAAAAATGCAGATGAAGCAAGTATTTACCTAGTTTTACTATGTAAATAAAGCCTATTATCAGGGCCAGCGCCGAGGAAGAAAACAGCCTTCCCCATGTAGGTTGGCTAGGCTAGTGGCCTCCCGAGCACCTTCAGAAAGAATAAAGCACAGCTTTCCAAGCTAAAATCCTTTCAAAGCAAAAGTGGAGTGCAGTTCATCTGCTGCTGCTGCTGCTAAGTTGCTTCAGTTGTGTCTGACTCTGTGTGACCCCACAGACGGAAGCCTACCAGGCTCCCCCATCCCTGGGACTCTCCAGGCAAGAACACTGGAGTGGGTTGCCATTTCCTTCTCCAATGCTCTGTTGAGGGCTATTTTGTGCCAGGGGGCATGTGGCAGTACAAAGCACTTTCAGTTGTCACACATGGGAGAGGGGGTTAACACTGCCAATGGGTACAGGCCAGAGTTGCTGCTAGGCACCCTACAATACACAGGAAAGGACCACCCCACATCCCACTCAGCAAAAAAGGATCCAGCCCAGAACATCAGATGTACTAAGGCTGAAAAGCCCTTGTGGTGGTAGTGGTGGTGGTGGTGGTGATGTTAATTTCACCTCTCAGTCATGTCCGACTCTTTTCGACCATGTGGACTGTAGCCCCACTAGGCTCTTCTGTCCGTGGAAATCTCCAGGCAAGAATCCTGGAGTGGGTTGCCATTTCCTTCTCCAGGGAGATCTTCCCCACCCAGGGATAGAACTCATGTCTCCAACTGGAGAAGAAGCAGAGATATACAGGACCAAGATCTGACCCTCAGGGCCCTTCTCAAGATGTGACCTCAGGGCTGTTCCATCTATAAAATGGGCTAATAAAGCTCCATCAGGAAATCAGGGACTGAGCTGGCTTTGTTCTTGGTATCACCACCAGCTCGAAGTTGTACACTCCCAGGAGGCTTTCAATCAAGACACTCATCATCATACATCTTACATGGGATCAGGCTTCTTCCAAGTCAGATTCTGTTAGAAATGAGCTGTAAAATACCTCAGTGCTCTAATATGTAACCATGTAATTTCTTAAATGTAAAAAAAACTATTAGAAGACCCATTATTTAATGAGCCCTAGAGATGTTTCAGTAGCTATTGGGAAAGAAAAGATTCAAAGCTTGCATTAATCCAAATTCTGGTGGTGGAACATGTTTCCTCAGTCTCTATCACAACAACCTACTTTCATTTTTTAAGAGATTATAATGGGCACACTTTTCTCCATCCTTTCCCAATAAAGTGATAGTTAATTAGTTGTTAACAACAAGCTGTTGGATCATGAGCCAACATCACTGATGACTTAATCCAGGAGAAAATGCAAGCGGGTGAAACACTGCCAATACCACACAATACAACATGTGGTTAAGAAATACACACGCGCATGTGACAGCATGCTCGTGTGCATGTATATACACAAGTGCGCGTGGAAATTTAGCACGGGCATCCCAAACTGTCCTGAATCTTCTCCATCCTAAGCAAACCACATTATCTCCAGTCACAGTTTAAACCAAGCAGCAGTTTAAGGGAGGGACATAGGAGCATGTCATGTTAAAATCACAGGCAGCTTTATTTCTGCAAAACCCTGAAGCACGATCTGGAAAGGCAGAGTGCGTACACTGCCACCAGTCTAGCCACATAAAGACACACACACAGAAACACACACACACCCCTCAAGGCACACACACAATCCCACACCAGACACACACACACCCATACACCCAAACCGTAGCAACTACTTGGAGAGCCCCGATGCTGCTGCTGCTAAGTTGCTTCAGTCGTGTCTGACTCTGTGCGACCCCAGAGATGGAAGCCCACCAGGCTCCCCTGTTCTTGGGATTCTCCAGGCAAGAACACTGGAGCGGGTTGCCATTTCCTTCTCCAATGCATTAAAGTGAAAAGTGAAAGGGAAGTCGCTCAGTCGTGTTCGACTCTGAGCGACCCCATGGACTACAGCCTACCAGGCTCCTCCGTCCATGGGATTTTCCAGGCAAGAGTGCTGGAGTGGGGTGCCATTGCCTTCTCCGGACCCAGGAGAGCCCATCAGGGGCTAAGTCAGGAGCCAACAGCCCGCAGTGGTCTGCACAGGCCCTGGTCTGGGTCCACAGGCTCTACTGCCCCCGTCCATCGGTTTGTAGAATGGTGCCCTCTTAACACAGGAAGATGTAACTCCACTAAGAACTCGGGGGTGGGGGTGTTATGACTTGGGGTACAGAGAAAGGAGGAGGTACTCCGAAATCCTTTTCCCCAGCTTCCAGGAAAACAACTGAATTTTTAGGCCAGTTTCTTACCCAGTGGAAGCCCCCAAATCAAGATGCTACCTTAAACAATGTTGTATCACTTATTAGATCTGCTCTAACAACAGATCCCAGGAAGACAGCTTGAATTGGATCTGCGTGTGTTTTTTAAAAGAACACCTGAAGTTCTAAAGGTTTGGGGGTTTCACCTGGTATCTTTTTAACCTTTACCATCCAAAGTGTCTGATAAAACTCATTATTTAAAAAGCTCAAGCTACTATGCTGTAAAGTATGCAGGGAGCACAAGACCTGCACAAGGTCTGCCCACTAAGCTGCGTCCCACTTTTCAAAGAATTCAAAGCATTAATAGGCTGCTCCTGGGTGAAATTTACAACAACAGTAAATTTGTTGGTTGTAAATTTGAGGTTGACAGCCTCAACCCCCAGTTAAACAAAAATTCAGTGCACGTTTCCCCTCAGAGTCTCTAGTTTATAACCATAAAAAAAATAAGAGAAAATAAAAAGATTAGTTCAGTGTCTCATTTGTTATCTAGGTAACAAAGCCACATCACCTTCTAAATTCAATCCGGTGGGGCAGGTTAGAAGTCAGTTCGGAGCTTCCAGCCGCGGTGAAGCAGGAAAGCAGAGAAAAAAATAGTAAGTCACCTTTAAACCCTTCTGAGAGCCAAGAATTTTTTTGCATTTTAAAGAGAACTTTGTTCCCAGGAATGGCGCAGCCCAGACCTTCCAAGAGAAACTGACCAACAGATAGTTTTAACCAGGGGAAAACCAAACGACTGCTTTGTGTGTGTTTTTACGGGTTTATGTACAGGCTCGGCTGCTAAGTCTCAGTATGGGTTTTCTATTTCGAGGCAAAAAAATACAAAGTTCTAAAGTAAACCCTACACACACACAAACACACACACACTCAGTTCAGTCCCTCAGTCGTGTCAGACTGCTACCCCATGGACACACACACTAGCAATTTATTATCAAATCCCACTTTTATAAAGGACTCTGAAAACTTTCAGGGTGTTTTTTTTTGTGTGTGTAAGTATCCAGGGCGCCGCGGACCTAGGGCTGGAAGCCAAATATCAGTAAATATTAATGGGCTCTTGAAAATGGAGAAGCAGGCCTGTCGGCAGCTGCTCGCCCACACTTCCTAGAGATAAGGGGTGCGGGTCCAAGGAGAGGTGCAGAAACAAGCATCCAGACAGGCTAACACAGGAGGAGCAGGCTCTGTCCAGCTGGCGCACGTGGGAACATTCCCCCCAGACTTCTGGGCTGGTCCACAGGTACAGGCCGCCACTAGGGAGGCCGGGAGTGACAGGGGACCTGGCCAGGCCCCTTCCAAGACGGGGAGGGGAGAGATCCGAAACAGGAGCCATTGAAACTATCGGCGGCTCCGGAAGCCAAAAAGGACTGGGAAACAAGGCAGGGCAGCCCAGGTGGCGCCCGGACCACACACCTAAGGCGGGTCCCAGCGCCCCATGTTCTCGCAGGGGACCCAGGCAAACGCGCGTCCCGGGCCCGGGGCGCCACCCGAACCCCACCTCCCGCCCCACCCGGAGCTCCTGACCTCGACGAATCCCCCGGCCCCCGAGGCCACCTCCCGGCTATCACCGTGCAAGTCCCGCGCTCCCCCTCACCTTGGTGATGACCAGCGGCTCGCCGTGCTCGCGGCCGCCCTTCAGGGTGAAGCCCCAAGGGGCGCCGCCGCTCAGCTGCACCTCCACCAGGCGCCCGCCATCGGCCGCCCGTGCCTCGGCCTCTGCCAGTCGCTCCCGCCGCGCGCGGGGCTCGGCGCCCTCCATGGCGCGGGGCGCAGAGGCGGCGCTGCCTCTCAGGTCCCCGGGGCGCCCGACCCATACGTAACGGAGAAGCCCAGCTGGCCGAGGGCGACGAGGCTCTCGGTGCCCCAGTCGCCGGCCGCAGGCAAACTTGCGCGGCAATTTGCAAGAAAAGTGCCGGTCCGGTGCGGGAGGGAGCACTGAGATCGCGCGGCGCTGCGTGGCGCACGGGGGAAGGCGGGCCCCGGAGGGGGCGGGCACGCAGGGAGGAGGCGGGGAGTGGCGGGGAGCCGCGGGGAGGGGGCGGGGAAACGTGGGAAGTGGGCGGGCCTGCAGTGAGCTGCGGAGCCTGGGGCGCGCTTTTGGGAAGGGAGCGGAGCGCGTGAGGTAGGGTTTGGCTCGCGCTGCGAGCGAAAGAATGGGGGCTCGCGCCGCGCTCGCAGGAAGTGGGACTCTCGTCGCGCCGGGGGGAGAGCTAGCCCCGCGGGTGCAGGAACCGGGGTCTGGCGCCGCGCGTGCCGGGAGGAGGACTGGACAGCCGCGCTCAGAAACGGGGGGACTCACGCCGCGGCATGCGCCCAGAAACAGGACTCGCACCGCGCGCGCAGGAAGTGCGGGATTTCTCGCGCCGCGCGGGCAGGAAGGGTGGGCTCGCGCCGCGCGCTCCCGGGAGAGGGCTGGCCCCGCGCGTGCAAGAACAGGGGCGCTCACGCTGGCGGAGGAACGGGGGACGTTCTCATGCTGCGCGCCCCGAGGGGAGGGCTGGCCCCGCGCGCTCAGGAAACGGGGGGGGGGGGCTACTTGCGCCGCGCGAAACGGGAGGCTCCGCGCGCGCAAGAGGTGGGGGCTCGCGTCGCTCCGAGTGCGCAGGAAGGGGCGGGGCTAGCTCCGCGTGCGCCCGGGGGAGGGCTGACCCCGCCGCGGCGCGCGCCCAGGAAGCGGGGTCTCGCGCTGCCCTTGCCGTGTGTGGCTCCGCGCACGTAGAAAGGGGCAACTAGCGCCGCCGGTGCCGGGGGGGCCCCGCGCGCGCAAGAGGGGAGGCTCGCGCCGCGCCGCGTGGGTAGGAACGGTGGCACCGCGCGCGCTGGGGTAAGGAAGGGCTGGCCCGCGCGCGCAGGAACGGGGGTGCTCGCGCCGCGCCGCGCGTAGGAAAGGATCGTGTGTGTGTGTGTGTGTGTGTGTGTGTGTGTGTGTGGAAAGTGTGTGTGTGTGTAAGGGTGTGGGTGTGGGGAAAGGCTGTGTGTGTGGAAAGGGTGTGTGTGGAAAGGGGGGGGTGTGTGTATGTGTGTGTGTGGAAAGGGTGTGTGTGTGTGTGTGTGTGTGTGTGTGTATGTGTGTGTCCAGTCTGGCAAAGTAGTCTCCCCTTTCTTCAAAGGTTTGCTGATTTCAAGCCAAAGTCCTAGCTCTCTGGGAGTGATTTCCCAGGCGGAGAGGGGCCATAGAAAAGCAGTATTTTAATGCAAATCATGGCTCAGTCATTTTATGAACTGGCAATGGATCAAAATGAGGGATGTAAGAGACCCAGACCGGTCAGACCTGGCAAGAGCGCGTGGTTTCTGGGGCAGATGGGTTAAGATGAGACAACACTGTTGAGGGCTCCAGGTTCTAGAGAATTAACCCGCCCCCTGGGAAGGCCCGAAGAAGGCGATGGCACCCCACTCCAGTACTCTTGCCTGGCAAATCCCATTGATGGAGGAGCCTGGTAGGCTGCAGTCCATGGGGTCACAGAGTCGGACACGACTGAGCGACTTCCCTTTCACTTTTCACTTTCATGCACTTGGGAAGGAAATGGCAACCCACTCCAGTGTTCTTGCCTGGAGAATCCCAGGGACGGCGGAGCCTGGTGGGCTGCCATCTATGGGGTCACACAGAGTCGGACACGACTGAAGTGACTTAGCAGCAGCAGCAGCAGCTGGGAAGGCCTGCTGACGGGCGAGAGAGCGGACTTCCCCGACCCTGAACTCTCCGCGCCTCACCCCTCCTCGCTGCCAAGCATCACCCTCGTGAGGCCTCGTGGCGTTCCACGGTGCCGTCACCGAGCCTGGCGCTTTTTCTGCCAGCGCTGGGGGATCGGGCGGGGGCCGCCGGGAGGCCCAGGGCTGACGTCCCCTTCCCGCGGTCTCCGCGTCCAGCATATAACCCAGGCCGGTCGGCAGACCCGAGCCGCGCGCGTCCCCAGCACGACCCGTGGCCTCGCCGCGCCTCGGCACCTTCTGCTGCCCCACGAGGGACGCCGCCACGCAGCTGGTGCTGGGCTTCTAGCCGTGGGCCTTCCACGCGTTGTGCCTGGGCAGCGCTCCGGCTGGCACTCGGCCTTCTGCAGCTGCAGCCGGAGCAATGGCCAGCGGGTCCCAGGGTCGCCTGGGCCTGGCCACCAACCACCGCCCGCGGCCCCGTCTCCTTGGGCATCATGCTCGCCGCCACCACTTGCGACGTGCTCGGCTGCCTGAGTGAGCGCGCGACCCGCGCTGGCGGGTGGCGACCTGTCGGTGTGCGAGTGAGGACGCCCGGGACGTGGGTGGGGACTCGACCGTGCGTAGTTCAGGGCGCGGGGCCAGCGGGTGTGGACCCGACTATTAGTAGTTGAGGGCTCGTGCCCCGCGGGTGGGGACCCCCTTCGTGAGAGGTGAGGGTGCGCACGGCTCGCGGGTGAGGACCCCTCCATGCCCAGTTGAGGGCGGGCGGCCCCCGAATAGGGCTCCCTCTGTGGGTGAGGACATCCGGTCCCCAAGTAGGGACCCGTCTGCGTTTTTTCAGGGCGCGCCTACCTGAGCGGTTGAGAGCCCGTGGGGCCTCGTGCGAGGTTGATGGGATGCGGCCCGCGAGTGGGGTCCCCTTCGTAGGAGTTGTGTGCGCACGGCCGGTCATAGGTGGGGACCACTGGGCGCGGTTGAGAACGCGAGGCTCAACGGTGGGGACCCCTCCGTGTGAGGGTGAGGACGCCTGGCCCTCGAGTTAGGGACCCGTCTGTGCGTTTTGCAGGGCTCCCATACCTCGGTGGGGACCTTGCCGTGGCCAGTTGAGGGCTCGTTGCCCGCGAGTGGGGACCGATCTATGGGTTTTCAGGATGAGGGTAACGCCGTGGGGACCCTTCCCTGTGCGACCCACGAGTCGGGACCCCTCTGTGCCCAGTTGAGGGCCAGCTGCCCGCGAGTGGGGACCCCTCAGTGAGCGTTTAAGGGCGCACGACCCGCGGGTGTAGACCCCTCAGTGCGTGGTGGACTCACGGCCCGCGGGTGGGGACCCCTCAGTGCGCGGTTGAGGGTGAACGACCCACGAGTAGGGTCCTCTTCATGTGTGGATTAGGATGCCACACCCACCAGTAGGGACCCATCTGTGCATTTTTCAGAGATCGGATCCCGCGGGTCGGGACCCTTCCGTGCCCAGTTGAGGGCGCGCTACCCGCGAGTGGGGACCCCTCCGTGAGCTGTTGAGGGCCCAGTGGGGACGCCCTTCATGGGCTTGGAGGGCGCACAGCCTTGTGGTGGAGACAACTCCGTGCACGGTTGCGGGTGCAGAGTCCACGGGTGGTGTGCAATTGAGGGCGCGCGTACAGCCTTGAGGACCCAGTAGTGCGCGGTCGATGATGCGTGGCCCTCGAGTTGGAATCCCTCTGTGTGTGCTTGAGGGCACGCGGCCTGCGAGTGGAAACAACTGCGTGAGCGGTTGAGGGTGCACAGCCTTGTGGTGGGGACCACTGCATGCGCGGTGGAAGGCACACGCCCGCGGGTAGAAGCCCTCCGTGTGTGCTTAAAGGCGCACTGCATGAGAGTGGGGACGCCTCTGTGCGCGGTTAACGGCGAACAGCAGGCAGTTGCAGACCCCCTCAGTGTGCGGTTGAGGGCGCACAGCCCAGTGGAGGGGACCACTGCATGTACAGTTAAGGGCACACGACGCGTGGGTGGGGACCCCTGTATGTGCCGGTGAGGATGCCAGGCCCGCGAGCTGGGACCCGTCTGTGTGTTTTCCTGGGAATGCGCAGCACGGGTCGGGACCCCTGTATGCCCAGTTGCGCCCTGAGGCCGGTGAGTGGGGACCTCTCATTACGCGGTTGAGGGTACACGGCCCGCGGATGGGAACCCCTCCATGCCCAGTTGAGGGCGCGGGGCCCGCGAGTGGCGACCTGCTTCTTGGGAGTTGAGGGAACACGGCCTTCAGCTGGGGAACTCTTCGTGTGCAGGGAAGGACACCCGTCCCGGGGGGCCCCGCCCGCGCAAGAAGTGGGGGCTCGCGCCACGCCCCCACGAAGCGGGGGCTCGCGCCGCGCAGCGTGAGGAGGAAGGGCTCGCGCCGCGCGTGCTGGGGGGCCCCACGCGGGCAAGAAAGGGCGGCTCCGGCCACGCATCCAGGAAGGGGGCTCGTGCCGCGGGTCGCAGGGGCCCCCGAACGCGCAAGAAGTGAGGGCTTGCACCGCGCGTGCCGGGGGACCCAGCGCTCACAGGAAAAGGAGGCTCGCGCCATATGCGTAGGAAAGGTCGGGCTCGCGCGGGGGAAAGGGCTGGCCCCGTGCGCGCAGGAAGTGGGGGCTGGGGCCGCGCGTGCCGGGGGTCCCCGCGCGCGCTGGAAACGGGGGACTCGTGCCGGGTGGCTGGGCGAGGGGCGGCGCGCGCGCACAGGAAAGGGGGTCGCGCACAATGGGGAAAAGCTGATCCCGCGCGTCCAGGGTTGGGGACTCGAGCCTCTGTAGGTCAAAGGGCGGGTCGCGCTCGGGCTGCCGTGAGGTGCCAAGAGGGTGTGAGAAGCGGGTAGAGGCCGGCGCAATGTGGTGAGAGTGCCTTGGGTGGAGGCGCGCTTGTGACTTCCTCCCGCCCGCGGGGAGTAGGAAGCTGCAGGCTAGGTTGCAGCTCCGGGCTCGCGGTGACATGGCGGGGGCGGGGCGGGGTGGGGGGAGTGAAGGGGGAGGGGAGGCGGGGCGCGGAGGGTAGTGGCGCTCACTGTTGGGCCAGAGGTCTGGGGCGGCGGCTCGAGGCCCAACCCTTTTTGCGACCGGACAACTGGCAGGAGAGACCGCGGACACTAGGTTTCATCCCTAGGTGGGAAAGATACCCTGGAGGAGGGCATGGTAAACCCGGTCCAGTATTCTTGCCTGGAGAATCCCTTGGACAGAGGGATCTGGTGGACTACAGTCCATGGGGTCGCAAAAAGTCGGACAGGCTGTGCGATTGAGCACACGATCAACCAAAAGATGAAAGACCATATAAATGCACCTACAGTTTTTGGATGTGCCCTGTCCCAAGGGCACAGCCAGATTCCTTCACATCTGCTATATGTTGCTGTGTGCTGAGTCACTCAGTCATGTCTGACTCTTGGCAACCCCATGGACTGTAGCCTGCCAGGCTCCTCTGTCCGTGGGATTCTCCAGGCCAGAATACTGGAGTGGGTTGCCATTTCCTCCTCCAGGATCTTCCTGGACCAGGGATTAAACCTACGTCTCCTGCATTGGCCATTGGATTCTTTACCACTGAGCCACCAGGGAAGCTCATCTCTGCAACCTCATCCCTGGACTGACATCCATGTGATGCAAGGACCAGAGTGATGTTGAAAAGCAGGAATTCTATGGGATGCACAGACCAGGGGGGTGGGGATCTTGGGGGCATCTGTATAATTCGACACCCTGCAGTTATGGGGAAAAAAATCAGATATTCTCCCACAGATATAACTGTAACAAGACTGCAAAAAGTGATTTGTCTATGACTTAGGCAATGCCAATTCAGTTTTAAAGGTCATCTTTCTTTTTACCTTCACACCAAAGACTTAATTAAGCTGCAGATACCTCTGAGAGATTTTGTTACTGAATGAGAAATGACAAGTGTGGAATAATCGTGTTCCTCAGTTCAGTTGTTTTTTTTTTTTTTTAATTATGCCACAGGCCCCTTTGCTTTATTTTCTGTATAGTTAAGTCAGGCATTCAGGGCAACAGAGAGAATGCCTGTACCCACCCCTCAAATTCATATGTGGGGTCCTGACTCACATGAAATAGAATGAAGGGGTGGGGTCTCTAGGAGGTCATCCGGTCATGAGCCTCACGAATGGGATTAGGACTTTAAAAGGAGACCCCAGAGAGCTCCGCGAGTTTCCCAGGTGGTGCCAGTGGTAAAGAACCCGCCTGCCAATGCAGGAGATGTAAGAGATGAGGGTTCCATCCCTGGGTCGGGAAGATCCCCTGGAGGAGGGCGTGGCAACCCACTACAGTATTCTGCGCTGGAGAATCCCCGTGGACAGAGGAGCCTGCCGGGTTACAGTCCATGGGGGTCGCAAAGAGTCAGACACCACTGAGTGACTCAGCACACACAGCGAATACATGATGGTTAAAAAAATATACACACACAGCTATATAAAGCAATACCTAACTATGCAGATCAATAGTCCTTAAAAAAGACAAGAGTACTTAGATGAAATTACTATTGCAAAAATTTTCATTGATTTCTTCTTTTGACTAGGCGCTGTGGCTCCTGGGATCATAGCTCCCTGACGTAGCACCAAGTCATAGCCAATGGACTGGCAGGGAAGTCCCATGTGTCTTTGTATTATAAAGTACATTTTTAGAAAGCTATTGGTTATTTTTCAATTTTTTTTCTTTGTTTAGTTAGGTAGCCAATGAGCATGTATTTTGTGAGGCCTTTTTACTTGTCCAGCATCAGGGAGGACTTGTGAAGGAATGTAAAGGGTGCAAGAAATATGAAACATTTACTCTGGCCATAAAGAAAACGTCATTAGCTTCCATGAAACAATGAGGGCACAATTAATGTGCAAAATGGGTTTTCCCTGCAAAAGGTTCATTCGCATCAGAGAAATCCAAGTAGAAAAAAAAAGAAAAAGAAATAAATAGACCTCTTGTGTTTCCTTCTCATCCACTTTTTTTTTCCCCCTCTGAAGAGTTTGAAAACACATCCTGGAAGGAATGACTGAGCTATTATGCTGCTGGCTGAGAGGAGGTGGGGTGATGGTTCAGGTGGGGACCCCAGGGGCAAAGAAAGGATTGTTCTCTGTGGAGAAGTTGCGAGCATCAGGACTTGGTGGCGGCCTAGTGCATGAGCTCAGAGTTCATTTTGAATCTGTCCTGAGTCTCCATACCCCACCTCCCCTAGGGCTGGTGTTTATCTCGGGGGTTGCTGCTACTGCTAAATCACTTCAGTCGTGTCCATGTCTGACTCTGTGAGACCCCATAGACGGCAGCCCACCAGGCTCCCCTGTCCCTGGGATTCTCCAGGGAAGAATACTGGAGTGGGTTGCCATTTCCTTCTCCTGGGTTGGAGGCCTTCAAAAATAACTTCCTGGGTTTTTGGCTGAAGTTAGCTGAGTTAAGGGGCTCCTGAAGGGAATTTCAGGCAGACGCACACTTGAAGGGAGGCAATTATGAGTTTTATTTGGGTGGGTGGAATCTGAGATGCTTTCCCAATACTGTCTTACCTTTCCGAGGGCTGTAGTAATAACGTAACATCGCTAGTGAAGAGCTATTCTTTCCCTTCTGGAGGTCTGAAGTCTGGAATCAGGGTGTCAGCAGAAGGGACTTCCTGGCGGTCCAGCAGCTAACACTCTGCACCCCCAGTGCAGGGGGCCCAGGTTCGATCGCTGGTCGGGGAACCAAGATCCCACAAGCCACAACTAAGATCTGGCGCAGCCCAATGAAGAATAACCCACTCCAGGATTATTGCCTGGGAAATCCCATGGACAGAGGAGCCTGGCGGGCTGCAGTCCACAGCGTGGCAAAGAGTCAGACGCGACTTAGTGAGCACACACACATACATTTTTTTTAAAAGGTGTCAGTGGGGCCATAACATGTCTGGATGCGCTAGCAAAGACTCTGCTCCTCCCACCTCCCACCTTCGTATGGCTATAGGTGCTTCTTCTGATTGCCCTAAAGTCCCACCTAAAGAATCAACTATCACTTCTGCATCTCAAAATCCTTACTGTAATCACATCTGCAAAGAACTTTTTCTTTTTTTTTTTCCAAATAAGATAATGTTGATGGGTTTTCCAGGATCCGGACCTGTCATCTTTGGGGGACATTTAGTCAGCTTACTGGAGAAATGGAAACCACTCATAGGTGTCCTGGAGAATGAAGGGGACTTTGCCACTTAGTTTGGAAGAAGCCTAGCTAAAGCCCCACAGCTGATTTCCACAACTCCCCTTTGTGAGGAGGAATCAGGCTAACAATCCGCTGACCTCAGGTGGTGCTTGCAGAAGCCTAGTTCCCAACCTTCTGCCAAGGGAGGACTACCCCCCAGGGAAGCCCTCACATAAAGATTTGGCCTGTCTCAGTCGCTCAGTCATATGCGACTCTTTGCCACCCCATGGGCTGTGGCCCACCAGGCTCCTCTGTCCAGGGAATTCTCCGGGCAAGAATACTGGAGCAGCTTGCGATTTCCTTCTCCAAGATCTGGGATACCTACCAGCAGAAGACCTAGAAAGACATTTCTCCAAAGAAGACATACAGATGGCCAACAGACCACATGGAAAGATGCTCAACATCACCAATAAAAGGAAATGCAGATTGAAACCACCATGGGGTATTGAGTCACACCAGTCAGAATGGTATTAAAAAGTCTGCAGATAATAAATGCCGGAGGAGGGGTGGGGAAAAACGGAACCTCCTACACTGTTGGTGGGAATGTAAGTTGATGCAGTTACTATGGAGAACAGTATGGAGGTTCCTTTAAAAACTGAATACAGAGTTACCATATGATCCAGCAATCCCATTCCTGGGCATATATCCAGAGAAGAACATGATTCAAAAAGATAATGGACCAAAGTTCATAGCAGCACTATTTAGAATAGCTAGGACATGGAAGCAACCTAGATGTCCATCAGCAGATGAATGGATAAAGAAGATGTGTGAAGTAGCCCCCAGCCTGGGCCACGGTCACCACCCCATGAGTGACCCTCAGCTGAGGTCAGGGTCTGGAGATCACAGCACCGGCCAAGGGGCGGGCTTGAGGCTCCTGAGAGCACAGGAGCTCTGACACCCACCTGGCACCCTTACCTTCATCCCTAGTATTATATTTGGGAACGTCTTTTTCAAATCTTGAACGCCTTCTGGGACCCATCCTGCTTGTAACTTGGGGATAGTTCTGCCAATGAAATTGCAGGATGAAAATGCAACACCGGGGTCATCAAGGCGGGTCTAGTGGAAACCAAGGCAAGCGATTTTGAAGCTGCAAAAAAAGATTCCACATGTGAGACTTCAGCAAGATAATCTCAAATGTACTGCTTTGCCCAAAGGCAGAATGAAATTTCTGCTTCTTCACTATGATATCACTTGGGTGATTATGCAATAAATGCCTTTCTAGCTTCATATGGCACATTTTAAGGGGAAAAACAAAAATAGTGAGTGCATGTTCATTCAATAAGTTGTGTCCCACTCTTTGCGACCTTATGGACTGTAGCCCACCAGGCTCCTCTGTCCATGAGATTCTCCAGGCAAGAATACTGGAGTGGGTTGCCATTTTCTTGTCTAAGCAATCTTACCAACCCAGAGATTGAAACTGCTTCTCCTACAGACAGATTTTTTTACCACTGGGCCACCTGCAAAGCCAAAAAATCCAGTAGAGATACTTGTAAGAGATTCTTATATAGGACTTCCCTGGTGGTCCAGTTGTTAAGACTCCATGCTGCCAATGCAGGGGGCACAGCTTTGATCACTGCTCAAGGGAACTCAAGCTCATAGCAACCCACTCCAGTATTTTTGCCTAGAGAATCCCATGGACAGAGGAGCCTGGCCGGCTACAGTCCATGGGGTCATAAAGAATCCCAACTTAGCACAGACACACAAAATTTATCCCATTTCCTCCTTCTCACTCCCAGTACAGTGACAGCCACACACACACACACACACACACACACACACACACACACACACGTGGCAAAAGGGACCGTTCATCTGTGTGTCCTTAAAGCTGATAATTCAAGGGCTTCACAGGACACAGGACGCTGAAAAGGAAGCCTCTGCTTCTTTGGTATTCGAGGGCTACTGCTTTGGGTGCTGGAAATTGCTCACTGGCTGCTGGCCAAAACATTTCTTTCAACTGAGTCTATATGACCCCTTCAAGGAACGTGGAAGTATTACACTAGCAGTAGAAATAACAGAGAGTGATGGAGGACTGCTGTCTGAAAGGTGGTGGAGTTTTTACTGCAATGGAGAGACTTCTTCTGGGCACACACAGCATGTTTGTAAAAGTTGGATAGGTTGTCATTCCTTACCTCTGCACAATTAGACTTGTAGAAAGCCTGCAGGAACTATTGTGTGATTGGCTTTTAAAACAATACAGTTGCTTACATTTCAGAATAATTTTAGATTGGGACTCACCTGGTGGTCCAGTGGTTCAGACTCGGTACATCCACTGCAGGGGGCATGGATTCCCTGGCAGAGAATGTAAGATCTCCAGGAAACTAAGCTCCTACTGTCCTGTGGCGTGTGGCTGTCTCCTTTTCTAAATAAAGCTTTATTGGTACCATGCCCCCATCCATTCACTTAACCTTCTGCCAGTGGCTACTCTGGGGCACCCAGGGCAGTGGTGGGTAACTGCCACAGAGACCATGCAGCTTGCAAAGGCTAAAATATGTACTGTCTGGCCTCCTCAGAACAGGGCTTCCATGGTGGCTCAGCTGGTAAAGAATCTGCCTGCAATGCAGGAGACATGGGTTCAATCCCTGAGTTAGGAAGATCCCCTGGAGAAGGGAAAGGCTACCCACTCCAGTATTCCTGGGCTTCCTTGGTGGCTCAGCTGGTAAAGAATCCACCTGCAAAGCGGGAGACCTGGGTTTGATTCCTGGGTTGGGAAGATCCCCTGGAGAAGGGAAAGGCTACCCACTCCAGTATTGTGGCCTGGAGAATTCCATGGACTGTATAGTCCACGGGGTTGCAAAGAGTCAGACGTGACTGAGTGACTTTCACGTGCATTTTTGAGCAACTTTGACTTTCATTTTTCTCTTCAGAATAAAGCTCTCTGACACCTTAATAGACTCAAGTGCTGCCGCTGGTTTGAGAGACCGGGGTTACGTACATGGTTCACTGTGGATGTTCAGCCAAGGGCATCACAACGGGACCCAAAGACCGGAAGGGAAGCGCCACCACATTCAACTCATGGGCCCCCTCAAGGGGTGGACTGACCCACACTTTCTCCGTGAGTGCATTTTGGTCCCTCTGAGATGGAGCTGTTGCTCTGGTCTGTGTATCAGACACACGTTCTGCCGTGTGTGCAACCAGCGGCATATAAATCTGTGTCATCTGCAAACACGAGTTCTCACCACAAGCCAAGCCCTTGAAGTTCATGTGGATTTCCTATTGCCTGCTCTTGGCTGCTTCCATAAGCAGTATAGCAGTCATTTCGAAGTTAGAGTCTGTGGTTAGTGAGCAGACTGCCTTTTTGTTAGATATCTGAGCTCTGACATCAGAGCACGTGGCTGCCCAGAAACAGTCATCTCACTTGACTATGTTACTATACTGTGCGGCAAGGAAAAGGAAATGGCAACCCACTCCAGTGTTCTTGCCTGGAGAGTCCTGTGGATGGAGGACCCTGGTGGGCTGCCATCTATGAGGTCACACAGAGTCAGACACAACTGAATCAACTTAGCATTAGCATAATGTGCCACTGAAAGAAACATAACATTTAAATGAAGGTTGAAATACATAATGTGTGTATATGTGTCAATGGACACATGAGTTTCAGTAAACTCCAGCAGTTGGTGATGGACAGGGAGGCCTGGAGTGCTGCAGTCCATGGGGTAGCAAAGAGTTGGACATGACTGAGCGACTGAACTGAACTGATAATGTGTCTATCCTATAGACCTCCCTGTGGAGCCCTATACCAAGGTCACAGGCATGGAGCCCTTGGACCAAAATCACAGGATAAAAATCTCTTTAACTGATTAAGTCCTATAGCAACTGTTGCCCTGAGCCTCCAGATCTAAACTGGCCAGTTTCCTGACCCCATATGAGCTAAAATACCCACTCTGTTATCCACCCAATAGCATCCTAGGGGGTTCTCAAGTGGCACTTGAGGTAAACAAACTGCTTGCCAATGCATGAGACATAAGAGACTCGGGTTCAATCCCTGGTTTGGGAAGATCCCCTGGAGGAGGTCATGGCAAGAATGCCTGGAGAATCCCAGGGACACAGGAGCCTGGCAGGCTACAGCCCATAGGATCACAGAAAGAGTTGGACACGAGTGAATCAACTTACCACACATAGCATCCTAACCAATCACCTAATGCCACCCTTCTAGTAGGAATTTTCTGTCTTAAGGCTATAAAAATGGGCTGCTAGACCATCAAAGGGGCCGGCTCTCCCTTGACCCGCCCCCTGTTCTAAAGTCATCTCCCTCTCTGATAAACTCTCCTCTCCTATCATTCTGCCTCATCTCTGGAAACTTTTCCAACCGGTGCCGGACCACAACACTCCCCCAAAACACACTTCCTTCAAAGTGAGGTGACATTCAGATGCCATCACATCTGAGACCACCTGCAACCTGCCTCCAGCCTCTCAAAAGTGGGCTTCTTGCTTCGAGATGCTGAGTTGCAGAGAGTGCTTCGGTCCGTCTGACCCCTTTGCAGACACTCACATTGACGGGGCAGTGAACCTCATATTCCCTGTTGGAGCTTAGGGAGTGGCCTGCCTGGATTGAAGTCTCGGCTCTAAGCCTCTGTGAGCTTGGACACGTCCCATGTCTTCTGCTGCCTTGGACAGAAACTAGAGATAGAAAGGTGAGCCACCAGGATGGGGGGTGCCAGTTAAGCCAGACTTGAAGTTGTCCAGTGCAGCCAACACTGAACTGGAAGGCAGTCGGATAAGGATACTCGCGTTAGCTTGGGTTCCTTCTCTGTCTCTGGACACAAACCCCACCCTGTCCTTTCCAGCCTGGGCTCCGCTCTTTGCAGGCTGAGAAATGGAGCTCAAGAGTTAGTCAGATGGCTCCAGCATTGAATGTTCTGCTGACTGCTCTCTTAGGCACTATTTCTCAAGCCATACATTTCTGCTTTTTCTTCAGAACAAAGACTGGGATTCCTTCAGGAAGCCAAGTCAGGTGAGGTTAATTCCCCACAAAAACCACAAGTCAGACTCTTTGGCTTATAAATCTCAATAGCTCACTCATAGTCTGACTCTGTGTAATCCATGGCCTGTAGCCCGCCAGCTCCTCTGTCCACACAATTCTCCAGGCAAGAATCCTGGAGTGGCTAGCTGCTGTTCCCTTCTCCAGGGGATTGTCCTGACCTCTGATGCAACCCTGGTCTCCCGCATTGCAGGCAGATTCTTTACCCTCTGAGCCACTAAGCCCAGGTTCAAAACCCACCCACTGTGTGCAATATTTACAGAGCTACTGAATTCCCCTGGGGTGGGGGCTGGGGGGCAGAAAAGGAATTGCATGCCAAGCTGTAACCCATGGCAACACTTTTGTATCCGCTTAAAGCTCTGTAGGCAACCTTGAGCAGTTTTGTCCATTCTGGAGACACTGGGCAGAAACAGAGGCCAAAATGCAGTGATGCTGTTGCACAGATCCACCCCCCAAATCTTTGGCATCAGGGCAAATGGACAAACGCGGCATTTTCATCTTTTAAGTCACGTTCCACACACGATCTTCCAAAAGAATGTTCTGCTTTCCAGGAGCCAAGGAAATAGAAGATCAACTGTTCCAAACAGGTATTGAGATCTCTGCTCTCTGAAGCAATCAGGATCTTGGGAGTAGTCCTATGAAGGTTTGTCCTGTGTTTACAAGCAAGTGCATACTCTCCGAGGGTGATTAAGGTTTCAATACCATCAGTCTGTGTTCAGACTTCTATTAGACCAGCTGCCCCTGCTTCCAGACAAGCCAGTCTGGATCTTTCTGAAGTGGTAGCATTTGCAGCTCCTGGTTAGAGGCCCTGCTTCCATCTCGCAGCGACCTCCCCTCTGCCTTCCGCCCCAACAGAAGCCCAGTCCTGTGATTTTCCAGGAGGAAGGCTGAGGAGCTGAGGCCAAACTCTGTCTTACTTAAAACTGGAAAGCTGGTGGTGGAAATGGAGATGAGCCTCTGGCCTTGGAGAAGATGGAGGAAAAGCATAGGGACGCCTTACCTCTGGTTGGAAAAATTCTGAGACGGCATGTTTACTGCAGTCTGGGAGGCAGGAAGGAGGTCCAAGACTGTCTGCTCCTGGATGCAAAGGGACCTGTTAAATTTCCTGATAATAAGTATGATGGAGCTGGTGTTTTTCTTTCTTTTTTTCAAATTTTGATTAGTGAACAATCTGCCTGCAATGTGGGAGACCTGGGTCCAATCGCTGGGCTGGGAAGATCCCCTGGAGAAGAGAAAGGCTACCCACTCCAGTATTCTGGCCTAGAGAATTCTATGGATGGTATAGTCCAAGAGGTCGCAAAAAGTCGAACACAACTGAGCAACTTCCACTTTCACTTTTAGTAAAGCCATAACTGAGATGAGGCTCTTATATTTTCAAGCTTGAAGAGTTGTGTGTTTTTTTTAAGTCCACTCAGTATATTACCAATAGTATCATTCTGAAACTTTTATGCATATAGAATTCAGCATGATTTTCAATGTCTAATGCAAAGCAGTTGAGCTTTGCTGGTGGCTAACATGGCAAAGAATCCACCTGCAATGAAGAAGACCTGGGTTCAATCCCTGTGTCTGGAAGATCCCCTGGAGGAGGGCATGGCATCCCACTCCAGTATTTTTGCCTGGAGAATCCCACGGACAGAGGAACCTGGAGGGCTACAGTCCATGAGGTTGCAAAGACTCAAACATGAAGGAGCGACTAACACACTTTAAGAAAATCTGAATAAACTTGAACATTGTTTTTTTTTCTAAACAGAGTTACTCTTGAAAGCTAACATACAGTGTGAAAAATCTAACCCTATATTGTTGAGATGAGTATAAATGGAGCAGACCTGAAGGTATAAAACGTGTGTGTGTGTGTGTGTGTGTGTGTGTGTGTGTGTGTGTGTGTGTGTCCAGTTTGGCAAAAGAGTTTCCCCTTTCTTCAAAGGTTTGTTGATTCCAGGCCAACGTCCTAGCTCTGTGGGGTGATTTCCCTGGCGGAGGGGGCCACAGAAAAGCAGTATTTTCATGCTAATCACGGCAGGGTCACTGTTTATGAACTGGCAACGGATCAAAATGAAGGATGTCAGAGACTCAGACTGCTCAGCCCTGGCAAGAGCGCTTGTTTTCTGGGGGAGATGAGTTAAGATGAGACAGCACTGTTGAGGTCTCCGGGTTCTGGAGAATTAACCACTCACCCAGGGAAGGCGTGCTTAAGGGCAAGAGCGGACTTCCCCGACCCTGAGCTCTCTGTCCCCCACCTCTTCTCCTGGCTACCAACCATCACCCTTGTGAGGCCTCGTGGCGTTCCGCACTGCCCTCACCGAGCCTGCCGCCTTTTCTGCTAGCGCGGGGCGGGGATCGAGCAGGGGCAGCGGGGAGGCCCAGGGCACATGATGCCCCCTCCCCGCGGCCCCCGCGCCCAGCACGTGACTCAGGCCGGCCGGTCGGTCCGCAGAGTCCTGGCAGACCCGAGCCGCGCGCGCGTCCCCAGCACGACCCATGCTCTCTCTGCGACTGGGCACCTTCTGCTGCCCCACGCTGGAGGCCGCCACACAGCTCGCGCTGGGATTCCATCCGCGGGCCTTCCACGCGCTGTGCTTGGGCAGCCGCGCTCCGCCTGGCGCTCGGCCTCCTGCAGCTGCCGCCCGGGAGCAGGCTCGCGCCCCTGGGGTCGCCGCGGCCTCAGCGGTGATCTCGGCCCGCGGCCCCGCCTCCGTGCTCATCGTGCGTGCCGCTACCGCTTGCGACTTTCTCGGCTGGCTGGGTGAGCGCGCGACTCGTGCGGGAGGGTGGGGACCCGTCGGTGTGCGAGTGGGGAGGGCCCGGCCCACGCGTGGGGACCCGTTCTTGGGAGGTGAAGGCGCACGGCCGGGGACCCCTCCGTGCGTGGTTCAGAGCCCGCGCGTACTGTGCGTATGAGGACCCTTCCGCGCGCAGTAGAAGGCGCGCGGCCCGAGAGTAGGGCTTCCTCTGTGGGTGAAGACTTTGGGCCCCTATGTAGGGACGCGTCTGTGGCTTTTTTCAGGGCGTGCTTAGGTGCGCGGTTGAGACCCCGCGGCCCACAGGTGGTCCTCCGTGGGAAGTTGACGGAGTGCCATTGGGGACCCCTTCGTGGGAGTTGGGGGCGCACGGCCCGTCGTAGGTGGGGACCACAGAGTGCGCGGTTTAGGATGCGCGGCTCAATGGCCGGGACCCCTCCGTGTGAGGATGAGGACGCCTGGCCAGCGAACAGGGACTCGTCTGTGCGTTTTCTAGGGCGCACGCACCGCAGATGCGGACCCCTCCGTGCCCAGTTGAGGGCCCGCGGCCCGCGAGTGGGGATCTTTCCGTGTGTGCTTGAAGGCGCGCTGCCCGCGAGTGGGGACCCCTCCGTGCGCGGTTGAAGGCACACGGACCAGGGTAGGAATCCCTCCATACCCATTTGAAGGCCCATGACCCGCAAGTGGGGACCTCTCTGTGCCCAGTTGAGAGCGCGCATGCCGTGACGCGCCATCGTCCCATGGGGACGCCCTTCGTGGGAGCTGAGGACGCACCCCACGAATCTCAGCATCTGCCAGGCCTCCTGTTCATCATCAGCTCCCGGAGCTTGCTCAAACTCATGTCCATGGAGTGGGTGATGCCAATCAACAATCTCATCCTGTGTGGTCCCCTTCTCCTTCTACCCTCAATCCTTCCCCAGGGTCGAGTACCGCGGGTCAGAATCGTCCGTGCCCAGTTGAGGGCGTGCTGCCCGCGAGTGGGGACCACTCCATGCGCGGTGAGAGCTCACGGCCTGCAGGTGGGAACCCTTCAATGCCCAGTGCCCCTCCGCGCCTGCAGGTGGGAACCCTTCCATGCCCCGTGCACCTCCGCTCGCACAGCAAGTGGGGTTCTGCACCGCCCGTGCCAGGAGACCCCGCGCACTCAAGAAGTGGCGGCTCGCGTCGCGCCACACGCGCACAGGACAGGGCCGATACCGTGAGCCCAGGAAGAAGGGCTCGTGTCGCCTGTGCGGTGGGGCCCTGCGCGCGCAAGAAGGGAGAGCTCGCTCCCTGCAGCGTGGGCAGAAAAGGGGGGGCCTCGCGCCGCGCGTGCCTGGGGAGGGTGGCCAGCATGCGCAGGAACGAGGGTTTTGGCGCCCCGCCGCCGCGCAAGAACGGGGGTGGGGTGCTTGCGTCGCCTGGGCAGGAAGCGGGGTTTCGCGCCGCGCGTGCTTGCGGGGGGTGGAGGGCTGACCCCCAGTGCGCAGGAACCCGGGTCTCGCGCCGCGCCGTGCCACGCGCAGGATGTGGGGCCACGCACCGCAGGTGGCGGCGGGGGGAGAGGGGGGAGCGCGCGCGCACGAAGGCAGAGCTCGCGCCCTGCAGTGTGGGCAGGAAGGGGGTCTCGCGCCGCGCGTGCCGCTGGACCCTTCGGTCACAGGAAAGGGGTGGGGCCTCACCCCGCCCGCAGAGGAACGGGGGGCACGCGCCGCGCGCGCGCGGCTTGGGCTCTCATCCACCTCCGGGTGAGGGGGCGGGACGCGCTTTGGCTGCTGCGACCTGTCAGTCCGGAGGGTGCGAGGGGCGGGGAGACGCGCGCATGGGGCATGCCGGTCCCGGGAGCCCTCTGCGCGCGCCCCCGCGGCGTGGCCAAAGCGCTGGCCGTCAGGAGGTGCTCGGAAGTCGGGCGGTAGGAGAAGGGGTCTTGCTCTCCCACGGGGCCTGCCCTTCCACCCTCAGATTGCCCAGTGCGGCGCGCAGCCCAAAGGCGGAATGGCCTCTGTTGGCGCTACCTGTAGTTACCGCTCAGCGAGTCTTTGCGCTCAAACCCTGCTGTCGCTTTGGCACAAGTGTGCGACGAGGACGTCAGCTGATATACGACTGTTCTGCAGCTGGGCGCTGGTGAATACCTGATCCCCGCCAAGGAGCTTCAGCCAAGTGTTGTGCAGGAAGAAGGTAGCAAGGTCAACCCGGGAGAGCACAGACAGGACAGGGAGTCAGAGGGCCTGGCAGGTCCCAGAGGAGGACGTGCCAGGACCTGCATCTCAGTACGAGTGCCAGTGTCTTTAGGAGTCACGAGCGGGATTTGTATTCTCCGGTTCTGTGGCATCTTACGCCGACCACTGGGGAAAGACGGCCTGGACAAGTGGACAGGGGTGACCGCCCCATAAAGGACTCCAAGCTTCAGTGACCGCAGGGCCACCGGGTAAAAGTATGAAAGGACTTCTTTGTAAAAGGAGTCTCCAGGAGGGCGCCTGTGAGAAGCAGGCTGTGGTGGCCTTTGACTGTGGAGGGTCCATTCAAGTGCACAGAACTAAATACAGGCACGTGGTGGATGGTCGCAATGTT
>CADEAB010000270.1:279698-320369 GCA_902825105.1 Syncerus caffer | reverse complement strand
GATCATCAGGCATTAGGTCCCAGAGGATGGGGACCCCTGGTTTATGCAGTAAACCCCCTAAGACACCAGCATCAGACGCAGAGGACTAGTCAGTCAGTGACACACCAGAAGGGAGCAGAGCAGTTCAGTTCAGTTGCTCAGTCGTGTCCAACTCTTTGCAACCCCATGAAATGCAGCACACCAGGCCTCCCTGTCCATCACCAACTCCCGGAGTTCACTCAGACTCACGTCCATTGAGTCAGTGATACCATCCAGCCATCTCATCCTCTGTCATCCCCTTCTCCTCTTGCCCCCAATCCCTCCCACCATCAGTCTTTTCCAGTGAGTCAACTCTTCACATGAGGTGGCCAAAGTACTGGGGTTTCAGCTTCAGCATCATTTCCTCCAAAGAAATCCCAGGGCTGATCTCCTTCAGAATGGACTGGTTGGATCTCTTTGCAGTCCAAGGGACTCTCAAGAGTCTTCTCCAATACCACAGTTCAAAAGCATCAATTCTTCAGCCCTCAGCTTTGTTCACAGTCCAACTCTCACATCCATACATGACCACTGGAAAAACCATAGCCTTGACTAGACGGACCTTTGTTGGCAAAATAATGTCTCTGCTTTTGAATATGCTATCTAGGTTGGTCATGACCCTCCTTCCAAGGAGTAAGCATTTTTTAATTTCATGGCTGCAGTCACCATCTGCAGTGATTTTAGAGCCCAGAAAAATAAAGTCTGACACTGTTTCCACTGTTTCCCCATCTATTTCCCATGAAGTGGTGGGACCAGATGCCATGATCTTTGTTTTCTGAATGTTGAGCTGTAAGCCAACTTTTTCACTCTCCACTTTCACTTTCATCAAGAGGCTTTTTAGTTCCTCTTCATTTTCTGCCATAAGGGTGGTGTCATCTGCATATCTGAGGTTATTGATATTTCTCCCGGCAATCTTGATTCCAGCTTGTGTTTCTTCCAGTCCAGCTTTTCTCCTGATGTACTCTGCATATAAGTTAAATAAGCAGGGTGACAATGTATACCCTTGACGTACTCCTTTTCCTATTTGGAACCAGTCTGTTGTTCCATGTCCAGTTTGAAGTCCACAAAAGCTCATCACTGAGGCTGCATTCTGCAGACTTGTGTGTTCCCAGTCCTGGTCGGAGGGGACCTCACGCAGGATACAATGTTGCACTCCCAGTAGGATATTTTAATAAGAACCTTGAGGCACTCAAGATAAAGAGATTCCAGAAGTGAAAATAAGATACATTGAGGGTTCTGGAGACCACGATCCCAGGAAGCATGGGTGTGTGTCTGGTCTGGGAAAGACAAGACATGGGAGGAATTGGCCTTGGGTTTTTTCCTGCGGAGTTGCAGAAAATGGGGTAGTGGGGAGAATGGCCGGTGTAAATTACAGCCCTGCTGTAAATGAGGGGGAGACCCCCTCCCCTTGTCTTTGTTACATAGCAGTGGGATGAACAATCTGTCACTGAAAGTGCCTGACCCAAGGCCATCTCTCAGAAAACACAGAAAGGAATTCCTGCATCAGCTGAAAAGCTGATTCAGAAAAGCATGAGAGCCGTTATCCTCTTGTTGCAAGCCACTCTTCTGAAATCCACTTGAAGGTCTAGGAACAGAACGTTGTTTTGTTTTGTTTTGTTTGATGACTTGTAAGGTGAGAAATAGATTTAAAGGGCTAGGTCTGATAGATAGAGTGCCTGATGAACTATGGACTGGGGTTCATGACATTGTACAGGAGACAGGGATCAAGACCATCCCCATGGCAAAGAAATGCAAAAAAGCAAAATGGCTATCTGGGGATGCCTTACAAATAGCTGTGAAAAGAAGAGAAGCAAAAAGGAGAAAAGGAAAGATATAAGCATCTGAATGCAGAGTTCCAAAGAATAGCAAGGGGAGATAAGAAAGCCTTCCTCAGCTATCAATGCAGAGAAATAGAGGGAACCAACAGAATGGGAAAGACTAGAGATCTCTTCAAGAAAATTAGAGATACCAAGGGAACATTTCATGTGAAGATGAGCTCGATAAAGGACAGAAATGGTATGGACCTAACAGAAGCAGAAGATATTAAGAAGAGGTGGCAAGAATACACAGAAGAACTGTGTTCAAAAAAGATCTTCATGATCAAGATAATCACGATGGTGTGATCACTCACCTAGAGCCAGACATCCTGGAATGTGAAGTCAAGTGGGCCTTAGAAAGCATCACTATGAACAAAGCTAGTGGAGGTGATGGAATTCCAGCTGAGCTATTTCAAATTCTGGAAGATGATGCTCTGAAAGTGCTACACTCAATATGCCAGCAAATTTGGAAAACTCAGCAGTGGCCACAGGACTGGAAAAGGTCAGTTTTCATTCCAATCCCAAAGAAAGGCAATGCCAAAGAATGCTCAAACTACTGCACAATTGCACTCATCTCACACACTAATAAAGTAATGCTCAAAATTCTCCAAGCCAGGCTTCAGCAATACGTGAACCATGAACTTCCAGATGTTTAAGCTGGTTTTAGAAAAGGCAGAGGAACCACAGATCAAAATGCCAACATCTGCTGGATCATGGAAAAAAGGAAGAGAGTACCAGAAAATCATCTATTTCTGCTTTATTGACTATGCCAAAGCCTTTAACTGTGTGGATCACAATAAACTGTGGAAAATTCTGAAAGAGATGGGAATACCAGACCACCTGACCTGCCTCTTGAGAAACCTGTATGCAGGTCAGGAAGCAACAGTTAGAACTGGACATGGAACAACAGACTGGTTCCAAATAGGAAAAGGAGTACATATATTGCCTGCATATTGTCACCCTGCTTATTTAACTTATATGCAGAGTACATCATGAGAAATGCTGGGCTGGAAGAAGTACAAGCTGGAATCAAGATTGCCAGAAGAAATATCAATAACCTCAGGTATGCACATGAGACCACCCTTATGGCAGAAAGTGAAGAGGAACTAAAAAGCCTCTGGATGAAAGTGAAAGTGGAGAGTGAAAAAGTTCGCTTACAGCTCAATATTCAGAAAACAAAGATCATGGCATCCGGTCCCATCACTTCATGGGAAATAGATGGGGAAACAGTGGAAACACTGTCAGACTTTATATTTTGGGCTCCAAAATCACTGCAGATGGTGACTGCAGCCAAGAAATTAAAAGATGCTTGCTCCCTGGAAGGAAAGTTATGACCAACCTAGATAGCATATTCAAAAGCAGAGACATTACTTTGCCAACAAAGCTCCGTCTAGTCAAGGCTATGGTTTTTCCAGTGGTCATGTATGGATGTGAAAGTTGGACTGTGAAGAAAGCTGAGGGCTGAAGAATTGATGCTTTTGAACTGTGGTATTGGAGAAGACTCTTGAGAGTCCCTTGGACTGCAAGGAGATCCAACCAGTGCATTCTAAAGGAGATCAGTCCTGGGTGTTCTTTGGAAGGATTGGTGCTGAAGCTGAAACTCCAATACTTTGGCTACCTCATGCGAAGAGTTGATTCATTGGAAAAGACTGATGCTGGGAGGGATTGGGGGCAGGAGGAGAAGGGAACAACAGAGGATAAGATGGCTGGATTGCATCACCGGCTCAATGGACATGAGTTTGGGTGAACTCCAGGAGTTGGTGATGGACAGCGAGGCCTGGCATGCTGTAGTTCATGGGGTCACAAAGAGTCGGACATGACTGAGTGACTGAACTGAACTGAACTGAACTGAAGGTGCTTTTGAATCAAATGGTACCCATGACGGCTGTAAGTGAGCCTTCTAGGCGCCAAGCATAAAGGGATAGATATAAGTCCCAGAAGAGGAGAGAAATGCCAGGTGAAACAGCTCTGTGGTGAGTGGGCTTCCCAGGTGACCCTAGTGGTAAAGAAGCTGCCTGCCAATGCTGAAGGTGTAAGAGACGTGGGTTCGACCCCTGGGTCAGGAAGATACCTTGGAGGAGGGCACGGCAATCCAGTGCAGTATTCTTGCCTGGAGAATACCATGGACAAAGGAGCCTGGCAGGGCTGCAGTGCATGGGGTGGCAAAGAGTCAGACATGAAGGGGACAACGTGACTCGCATGCACGCATTCTCTTCTTTCAGATTTAGACATAACTAAAATTTGCAGCTCCTGGGAGTGTGATTATATATTTGGATATGATTATATTTTAATTCTCGTGGGATTAAAATTTGTGTTCGCCCACTTAGCCATTTCCCTGAATGAGGCTCTCCGCTTTATTTTTGGCTTTGTTTTTTACATGGCAGCGTGTTGTCAGTGGTGGGACCGTTTTAGAAAATGTAACGAATATGTATCATTCGTGTCTCAAGAGAAGTGCAGAAATAAATGAGTGTGGCTGTCAATTTGTTCCCTTGATAAAGGCACCCAAAAAGAGAAAGAGATTTATTGTGTGACTTTTTAAGAAATTTCTTTACCTTAATTAAGAAGAGAAATACGTTACGATGTTGTGATGGTTTTTGGCATACCTCAGTATGAATCGGCCACAGGCATACATGTCCCCTCCCTGGACCATGGCTCTGTGTTCAGTGCATGTTGAGTCACATTCTAGAAGAGGAAGAAATACCCACTTATGGTCTCTGAAATATAAGGAAAGTCACTCCCACTGTGAGAGTTGCGTCCTCGGGAGACTGGCAGGAACCTGCCGACAATGTGGTGACCTTTTTTGAACCCACAGGCATCTGCGGTGACCTTCTCTGTGTCTTTCCAGCACCTCGTTCAATGCTACCGTGTGACTTCAGGACATGGAGCAGGGTGTGTGCATCCACATGCTCACCAAGCACCAGGAACCCGTGTACAGCGTGGCCTTCAGCCCCGATGGGAAGTACTTGGCCAGCGGCTCCTTTGATATGGGTCTGCACATCTGGAACACCTAGGTAAACCCCCTGCATTCCCACTGCCCAGGTCCTGCCCCCACTGCACCCCAGCCCCACACCCAATACAGTCAAGTTCTCACTGATCTGTGGGCTTCCCTGGTGGCTCAGATGGTAAAGAGTCCACCTGCATTGTGGGAGACCTGGGTTCGATCCCTGGGTTGGGAAGATTCTCCCGGAGAAGGGAATGGCAACCCACTCCAGTGTTCTAGCCTGGAGAATCCCATGGACAGAGAAGCCTGGTGGGCTGCAGTCCATAGGGTCTCCAAGAGTTGGATCGACTGAGTGACTGAAGATTTGATTTCACTTTCTTGGTGACCCCAGAACTGGAGTTTGCAGACAGGAATGCCTTGCCTAGGACACAGACCTAGACATATCCCCAGTTCCCGAGAGGATTGGAAGCCCACCCAGCGCCATCTGCCCCGGGCTCTTTGTGGATGCTGGGTCGCCCCTGCCAGGGACTCAGGGTATTTTTTTTCTGAGTCCTTGGCAGGAAACCTTGCACCCCCTGCCTTCCATTGACACAGCAGGCATTGCGTGTGGTCCCAGGATGGATGAAGCGGCCTTTTTTCAATCCGCCACCCCCTTGGTGTGCCCTGAGGCCTGGCAGACATTGATGAACATGCTTTCTCAAGGGAGGTAGTATCGGATGCCATGTTAGCCAGCCTGGGGCCAAGGATTGTCCACTGAAACCTCAGGCTCCTCCTCTGCGGCCTCCTCACGCCACCATGCCTTCTTGGCAAATGAAGCACAACAGTGGCCCTAATGTGGAGCCAGGCTGACGGCCGCCCATGTGTGTGCTCGGTCGCTCAGGTGTGTCCAATTCTGGCAACCGCCAGGCTCCTCTGTCCACAGGATTCTCCAGCCAAGAATGGTGGAGTTAGGGTAGCCATTTCCTTCTCCAGGGGCATCTTCCCAACCTAGGGATTGAACTCGCATCACAGGAGGATGCTTGACTTTCAAAAAATTTGCCATCATTAGCCAGGTTCTGCCTGCCATCAGCAGCTCAGCAAACCATTTTACCCACCCTTTTTTTGGTTTGTCTTTAAATCAGAGGATAATTGCTTTTTTAACAGGTGATTTCTGCTGTGCAGCAAGGGAATCAGCCATATGTATACATATGTCCCCTCCCTCTTGAACCTCCCTCTCCCCACCCATCTGCAAGCCTCTAGGTAATGGCAGAGCACCGAGCTCAGGTCCTTGTGCTGTATATATACAGCAGCTTCCCACATTTTGCATCCTTTTTTCCCCCCCTAAACCATAAAACTCTCTTGAGTCATTCTGAGGCTCCCTTGAATACTCAGTGACAGGTAAGCCTGGTTGAAATACAAGCACATATCCAATCTTGCTGACTTTCTCCTTCCCCCGGGAGGTGTGAGCTTAGCGGAAACCATAGAGGGTGTCTCTCTCGGTGGGCAGCCGTGGGTCATTAAGGCACACCCCCCACACTGCGGCTACACATCTGAGTCACATGTTCCTGCGAGGCCAGAGCCCCTTTAACTAAAAGTTCTATTAGCATCTGTGTCTTTGGAAGCTTCTGCGCTGACATTCCCAGATGGAGTGGGGGGCGGGGTAGCCTTGACAGTGTTCTACCTCTCAAGTGATGACGCCCTTGCTTTGCAGAGCAGAACCATGTCCACAGCTACCAAAGCACCGGGAGCATCTTCGAGGTGTGCTGGAATGCCCGGGGCAACAAACTGTGCCTCAGTGCATCAGATGGCTCCGTAAACAGCATCCTGGTGTTTCCCTAGGCAGGAGAGAGGGGGGGTGCAGGGAGGAGGGAGGGTTTGGGGAGGGTGGGGTCAAGAATGGTCCAGACCCCTGAGACCCACGTGACTGTACTTGCAGGGCCGTGACAGGCCTCGGAGACGCATGTTGGTGAAGGAAGCATCTGGGCTGGGCAGTGCTCTGGGAGTGGATGTCTCTTCTCGCTTCCTGAATGATGTGTTTGTGTGTTTTTTCCCAGAAGAATTGGTGGTTCTCAGCTGCATCAATTGCACCCCGAAGACACTGGAGGTGTCTGGAGGCATTTGGGTTGTTAGTGCTTTTGCGGGAGACGGGGGGTGGGGTGGGATGGGGGGCGGTGCGGGGAGGGTTGTTGGCACCTGGTGTTGAAATCAGAGCTGCTGCTGGAAGGCTTAGGGCGCTCAGGACTTCCGCCCACAGCAGAGAAGTGACCCCACATCACAGGCGCTGAGGCTGAGCAACTTGGTCCACCCTTGGCTTCAACCTTTGCACTCCCACCCAGACATGGGTGACAAAGGCCCAATCATCCATTCAACAGGTCTCCTGGGTCCTAGTAACCCTGTGCTTGTCCTCTGACATGTCTAGCATTCTGCACTTGCCCACCACCACCCTCCCCACCCCAACCCCCCACCAGATGTGTGCTCAGGCTTCAGTTGCCATCTGTTCCACCGTGTAGGGGTCTGGTCTGTGACATCCATAAACAGCCATGGCCTGGTGTGGTTGCTTATGATGTTTACACACTCACCTGTCTGCTCGAGCTGCTCTGAATGAACCCTCTAGACTGTATGCGAATAAAACTTTATTTATAAACAAGTAGATGGCAGGCCAGATTTGGTCCACAGGCCACAGGCTGTGCTCTGCTCTTAAGGGCATCTTGTGGTGCCTCTCAAGATAACAGGTGCTTTTCTCTCTCCTTTCAGGTGTGTGTGTTAGATCTGCTAAAGTAAACACACACCAAAAAAAAATTATAGACACGAGGAGAGAATTCTGACAGACCAGCAGTGGATGTGTGGGGTTGTAACACTATTCAGACACAATTCTGTCAGCTCTGAAACAGCGCCAACCTGACCTTAGAGAGTGAGTGTCCTTTGAGACCAAGTCATTCCTGGCTACAGGAGTCTCTCTCTCTTTTTTTTTTTTTCATTACCTCCACCAAGAAATTTAAAACAGAAAACACACATGCAAGTCCTATTAAAGGCAGGGAAAAGGAATGGTTTCCTGCCAGGGTCCAGCCCCGGCTGATCCAGGGAGTTCGAAGTGGGGACAGCGTCGGCGAGGATCAGGATACACTAGCTTCAAATAGATATTAATTAAAGATGTAAAGAGTAATAGAATGAGGATAGCTCAGTAGGAAAATTCAGTGGAGAAAAGAGGCTGAGTAGCTTGGTTTACGTGGGAGACCAATAAAACTTCAAGACAAGAAGCTTGCACCACTTACATAGGCCGCAGACGTCCTTCCATTCTCCCGAAGAAGAGGAGACACTGAGGCCTCCCCGGTCGGATCTTAGAAGCCCAGGCATAATTAGTAAGCATGGTGGGTTCCGCGCTCCAGATGGAGACTCAGCCAGAGTTTGAGAGGGAGAAAGACATGGGGAGACCAGTCTTTCGAGGAACTGATCCCAATTCTTTATTTTCCAGAGTCTGTTTTTATACACTGAGATGTTATACAAAAGTCACGTGGGCACAGCAGTCCTGACTTTATTATTAAAGTCAGCTGCTTCACACAAATGTATACAGAGGTTTTAGGGGTGTTACATCATCTTCTGGCCAGGGGGGCCTGTTGACAATTTATGACCCTCTCCTTGTGACAGCGGTCAGTGAACACTTATTTCTCCAGGGGTGATTATTCTTAAAACAGACTTCACTCAATTAAAGTTACATTCCTATAGGGTGAGGGTGTAGTGGGTTTTAGTTAAGGAAAGAATTTACTTGGCTGAAGGTCTAACATGATTAATATCAAAGGTTAATACTTATTTCTTCTATATATTCATTAATGTATATAAGGGCAGGGGATGTGGAGACTTAGCAGTAAACATTGGCTCAACAAATGAAAAACCCTTCACCAATACAATTTCTAATCAGCCCATTATACTTATACTAATAACTTTCTAACTTCTCTAAAGAACCTGTTTTTAGAAGGTTTAAAGCATCTCATGCCTCTCATGGTTGGGAGGCTGTGAGCAATCACATGTGGCCAGACAAGCCTGTCAGGCAGGCTAGAGAAACTTCAGAGGAGTTTGTAAGTTGAAACACTCCTGTTACGCCCAGGAATTATTATTAACTGGAGCTCTAAGTTAACTCCTTCTCCGAAAGAGGTGGTGGGGGACAGCCCCCCGTAAAGTCAGAGGTGTAGGTAAGAGCACAAAGTAGTAAAGTAGGCAGGCTCTGGTTATGGGGGTAGATGCTCAAAGATTTCCAGGGGGACTCCTGAGGCTCGATCCCACCTTTGCGTATGTCAACCCTCCTTCCTCATGACCTTTGCCATAGGTGGAGTGCCTCACGCTGGCCCCCAACAGTTTCCACCTGAAATGTCCAGCCCCGGGGAAGCGCGAAGCCACCAGCTTCACACGGTACATGGATTGGTTTCCACCCAGAACAGGCTCCGATGGTTGAGAGGAATGAAAAAACAGGAAAGGCTGTGCCAAAACTAAAAGAGAGAGAGAGATAAAAATGCTGTGATAAACAAAAAGGGGAGGAAAAACTCCTCCTGTCAATGGGATTTTTTTGTTGTTGTTCCCTAGAACTTGGGACACTACAGTTAAACTCTCACAAGGATGTTCGAAAGACCAGTTTGTATGGATGAAATGGTTACCTTTGTAATCCCAACAGTTTCTATTTTATAGAAGTTCGTCCCCATGGTTTTTCCATGGGCTAGAATCCTGTCATTTGGTGTGGGGGATGGGGGAGATGGGGGAGGGCCTTGGGTCCAAGGTGGAAACTGTTACTGGGAGTCTTGCTTCTTTGCTGTTGTTTCCCCCACCGGAGACACAGCCTCTCTCTCTGGGATGCAGTGATGGTCTCTGATGGCAGCTTTCTCGCCTACATCTTCCCTTTCTCCCTCCCCTTCCCCTTCCCCCTCCCTCATCCCCTTCCCCCTCCCCATTTCCTTCCCCCATCCCCCTGCCTCATTGTAGTCTCCCATCTTCCAGTCTCAAGGGCACTTTTGGTGCATAATAAGGGACTTATGTAAGAAGGCAAGGCAAGGGGGACTTTATACAGGAGGGGAAGAAGAACAACAAAAAAGAGTGACTTATAAGGGAAAGAGCCCGTAGTATTTTTGGAGAAGAAAAAAACAGATATTTTTTGATGTTAAAACAATTTTAAAATCGTAAAATAGCCATTTTGACATGAGAGCTTTGTGTGATTCATATTTAACAAGAAAAAAAGAAACCTTTAGGAAGAGACAGGTAGAGGTGTCCCTTCACTTTGAGCTTAGTGCAAGGCAGTGAGGGGACTCTGGGTGGGCAGCTCTGAGGTTGGCTTTGGGGCTGGTCTGTGTGGCTGGAGAGGAAGACCCCAGCCCCTTTTCTGCTTCAGGAAGACCTGGGTGTGTGTGTTTTTTTCCAGGTGTGTTGGACTGGAACAGTGGACAAGGGGGTGCTCTGGAACCCAAGAAGCCTTCCCAGAACCAGCATCACTGAAAAGGGACCATCGGAACCACCTTGCTCCACAACACCAATGCTGCCTTGTTCAAGACTCAGGGCCATGGGCAGGGGGACCCTCCTCCAAACCAGGAACAGCTCGGCCAAGTCCCTCCAGGGCTGACCAACTGGAGGGGCCTCCAGGATCTCACTGGGTCTCACAGCGACAGAAGTGAGGTCTTCAGTCCTGAGGGTGAATTAAGAGGCAGGGTGTGTCAGTTCACAGGCCATCTTCACAGTTTGCTTCCTCTGGCAGCAAGTCAGGAGAAAGAAATTGTCCTTTTTTTTTTTTTTTTTTTAACAACAAATCTTTTTACTGTTTTTTTTTTGTTTTTGTTTTTGTTTTTAATTACAACATGGCTTTGTGTGTCCCTAGGGGAGTTTTCCTTTCCCTTGGAATAGGTGATCTTTGTACTTTTAACATTGTCATGACCCCGTGCTCACCCAGCTTGTAAATTAGCAGCAGGTCCTCTGGGAGAGGGGGACCCAGCCAGGGGTGGGGCCGGCGGTGGGTAGGTTGCAGCCCTTTTGTGTTCCAGCAACTGGCCTGGATGGTGTTTGGAGGGTGGTGGTATCTGTTCTTGGACTTAAAAGCCAATGGTACAGCATGGCTAGGTCTTTGTGCAGAAGTTGGATTGTCCCAGGAGCAGCTCCAAAGCCAGAGTTCATTTATCTCTCTCAGCTCATTAACAAATCTCCGTGGATCTGAGAGTTTTTCAAACCCCCCTGATGGCAGAAGACCAAAAGGCACTCTCTTCACAGGTCTGGCATGTTCTTCAGGCTCTGCTCTATCTAAATGTTTAACCTTTCAGAAGGTCAGTGTTCTACTGGGGTCTCCACTCCCACCTTTGAAGAGAGCAGGGGTCCACAGATAATCACTGCACTCCCCACCCCCCAAAATGATTAACTTTGAGATGCAATTTGCAGAGGTCTAGTTGAACAACATTTGGACCCCTCCCCAAATGAAAACATGTCACTGTCCACACAGCATCAGCTGTCCGCTGTTTCCCTTTGATGAGCCAAATGTTGCTGGAGGGTGGTGAAGATGAGATTCGGTATAAAAGGCTCATGACAGGACCGTCACAGGAGGTCCATAGGCAGGGTCTCCCAAGTGTTGACTGGGGCCTCCTGGTAAACCTGAACCAGGCTGGAAGTTGCTGGGTTAGAGCCAGGGGGCGCTGTAAGGACAAGGACAAGGACTGGATACCGGGCGTGGCAATGACCTAACGCTGCTGAGGAAAGCAGAACTGCCCGTGAACCATCAGGAAGAGGCCCCTGGGGTGGGGACCATGAGGAGGAGGCAGCCGGCGCCCCTGGAACCATGCCAGAGTCCAACACCAGCAACCAGGGATTCGACCTGAAGAGATGACGGTGTCGGCCAATGAGACAACCTCTCAGTTTTCTATGGACTGCCTGTTTATGACAAGTTTAAGATTTTCTTTTATACTTTTACAAAAACATTAGGCCAGAGGTTTGACATTTTCAGATCCCCCGTCCCAGATTTATTATCTCCATAAATCATTGTCACTCTTCAGAGTTCCTTCTACAGGGATTCTCTCGGTATCAGCCTTATCATCTATTATCTACCTCCTCTAATGTGTCCTGTAGTTAACTTGTGATTATATTGTAACTCATGCTACATTCCTCAGTTTACTACTTATCTTCCTAAATCCTGTTTGCCCCTAACATCCTGAGCTCACTATCTCTTAAAAAGGCTTCTAGCTATAGTGTCTAAAAATTCCTAACTTCTATAAGCTATAGTAAAATATGCTAACTTTACAACATTCCTTAAATCTTTAACTTCTAATTATTTTAATTATTTCTAAGCCCTAAATTCAGTAAACTCCTTTGCCATAAACATTCTCCTCACAAATAGGCTTCAGATATCAATCCCTCCCATGGCCTCAAGCTATGGCCTATGTGCTCATCCTGGAACACTCTTTTGTAAAAGTCCTTGAACAAATGTCGATGATTAACTTTATGAATTATTTTTTGAGCACGGCTGCAGAAGGCTTTGTGCCTTCTCATGCTCCTCTCGAGAACAATAAGCACCTTAATATTCCTTTTCACTCAACTCAGCAGACAAGAGGAAAAGACAAGTCAGAATTACAAGGCCTAACTCCTTCATCCTGGGATCCGTTCCTGCGGAATGAGGAGAGGGGGCTGGGGATCCTGCCCCCATTTTGTCAGTAATGTGTAAGGTGGCTCCCAACAGAACCATGCCTGCCCTGATTCCCGCCAGCTGCACCCTCTGCCAGCGCTTGGTGGGCGCATCGCTTTATCTGTGCATGCGGCTCCTAGACTTCATGTAGTCACAGTCCTCAGTGTGCAGAGGGGACCTTGGTGCTGAAAGCATAGAATAATGAACAGATCCATCCCTGGAATCCTCCACCTTGCTGGGGAGCTTGTTCTGCGGGGGACTTAAAAAAGCATCAATACATAGGCGCTCAGGCTTTCTTTCTACTCCAACTCTCACATCCATACATGATTACTGGAAAAACCATAGCCTTGACTAGACAGATCTTTGTTGGCAAAGTTACGTCTCTGCTTTTTAATATGCTCTCTATGTTGGTCATAACCTTTCTCCCGAGAAGCAAGCGTCTTTTAATTTCATGGCTGCAGTCACTATCCGCAGTGATTTTGATTTTGGAGCCCCTGAAAAAAGAAAGGCTGCCACTGTTTCCACTGCTTGCCCATGTATTTGCCATGAAGTGATGGGACCAGATGCCATGGTCTCAGTTTTCTGAATGTTGAGCTTTAAGCCAACCTTTTCACTCTCCTCTTTCATGTTCCGTTTCTACCCTCAGAAATAAGTGCCTGTGGCCTCTCCAACCTTCCCCTCGGGCAACGAGCTAGAGCAGAAGAACCTGGCCCCTTGCACTGAATACCTCTGTCCAGCCGACCTCTGGATCACCAGGTAGGCATGCACCACCTAGCAGAACAACCACCAGAAACAGGTGCTGTACAGCAGCTGGACCCAGAGCTATAATCAGAAGAACGGCATCCCAGCCCCTGGGGGCAGGCTCCGGGTGGCCCCGCCCCTCCCTGATGTCATCGCGTGTCCCTGAAAGCCCTCAGCAGATACATGGCCACCCTTGGAAGCCCAGGCTGGGGTGTGGCCTGGGGACAGGCGGGTGCCTTGGTTTCCCCATCTGGTCAGCCGGACTAGTCCAGCGACCCCTGCCTGGTGCTCACACGTGTAGGCAGAGAGATGAAGGGCTCAGAGATGAAAGGCCTGGCCTGGCACTTTGAACCAGATGCGCTTCTGCTGAGGACGAAAGAGGATGTGTAGGAAGGACCTTCCCAGGAGAAGCAAGCAGGGACGTGCTACGATGATAAGTCCCTTCAATGGTGTTTGACTCTTTGCGACCCTGTGGACTGTAGCCCCCCAGGGTCCTCTGTCCATGGAATCCTCCAGGCAAAAAAATACTGGAGTGGGTCACCATGCCCTCCTCCAAGGGATCTTCCCAGACCCAGGAATTGAACCCACGTCTCTTATGTCTCCTGCATTGGCAGGTGGGTTCTTTTACCACTGGCATCTCTGGGAAGCCCATGAACAGATGTACTTAAATTCAATTTTGCTAAGTACATACATGCAATGAATCAATAACTTTCTTTTTTCTTTTCCTTTTTTATTTTTTAATTAGCCAGCTTGTTTAGACATTGGCTAAATCTCAGGTAAGGACTGAACGTGTAATTTAAGGATGTGGGATGGAAAATACTAGCACAGTGGTTCTCAAACTGGAGTGCATCTCAGAGGCCACTGGTTATTGTGTAGTTTCTCAGTCGTGTCTGACTCTTTGTGACCCCATGGACTGTAGCTCGCCAGTCTCCTCTGTCCATGGGATTCTCCAGGCAAAAATACTAGAGCGGGTTGCCATTTCCTGCTCCAGGGGATCTTCCCAACACAGGGATCAAACCCTCATCTCCTGCATTAGCAGGCGGTTTCTTCTCCTGTGAGCCACCTGGGGAGCTCCAGAGACCCCTGGAGGGTTTGTTAAATCACAAACAGGCCCTCCCCTCAACCGGGTCCCTGGAGGGTTTGTTAAATCACAAACAGGCCCTCCCCCCAACCGGGTCCCTGGTCAGTGGCATAAGGGTGGGCGTGTCTCTGAGCTTTTCTAAAAACCACACTGGGTTGGTGGGAGGGTCAGGACCATAGTTTGAGGACTCAGCATAACAGAGGGGAGTGAAGGGGTGGGGAGCCGGACCAGAGTAGCCACACTTACTGCACTCCCCATGCAGGAGACAGCTGGCCACACATCTGTCCTGTTCACGGTGGAGATGTAGTCCACAAAACTCAGAAACCCTAACCACACCGCAGACCAGACCGCGATGCCTAAGGGACAACAAGGTGATAACACTTTCTTTGTATCTGCTCCTGACTCAGACCTAAAGGGGACCTGCTGACTGTAAAAATGATGGATGGACAAATGGGCACATGGACAGATGAAAGGATGGATGGATAGACGATAGGAAGGGAGAGAGAAAGACATGAGGGAGGCAGAGACGAAAGATACACATGTTGGTGGGTGCAGGAGAGACCGGGTTGGGGGAGGTGGGGACGAGACTCAGAAGATAAGGATTATGGTTGTGGAGCAGTCACAGCCACTTTAATTTCCATTTCCACTGACATCAGCTACAGTCATGTTCCTTATTTTGCTTGTTCATTTATTTGCCTCTAAGAAGCAATGGTGTTAATAACAGTGTGTGTTTCTTGGCTGTATTTTTAGTGTCCAGGCTTAACTAGTTCTCAATTTAAAAAAAGAAAAAAAAAAAGACTGAAAAAAAGCACATTCTTTCTTTTTTAATTTTTTTTAAAAAAAGGATGTATTGATTTATTTTATTGATTGGTCTTTGTTGCTGCTAACAGGACTTTGTCTAGGTGCAGCGAGCAGGGGCCACTACTCTTGGGCTTCTCATCTCTGTGGCTTCCCTTGCTGCGGAGAACCAGCTCCAGGGCACCTGGGCTCCAGTAGTTTCATCACCTGGGCTCAGTAGTCATGGCTCGTGGGCTCAGTAGTTGTGGTGCATGGGCTTAGTCGCTCCATGCCATGTGGGATCTTCCCCGACCAGGGATGGAACTCATGTGCCCTGCATTGCAAGGTGGATTCTCAACCACTGGACCACCAGGGAAGTCCCGAAAAAGCTTATTCTGAAGTTGTGAAAGAGAGTTCTTCAGTTCTTTTTAATAAAATTAAAAATTGAAGATTTTCACAAGTTAGCTCTTGGTAATCTACTTCTGATATTTATTATTTGTAAGTTTTCCTTGCTCTTAGATCCAGATATCTAATTCACCTATAATCAGTATCCACATTCGAGGTATATAATAGGGTTGTGAGGTTTGTGATAACATCTGTTTGAGTGTACAGTGTATAACACAAAATGCTCAAGGGGAAATGAACAGTACAGACTTGTATACTAGCATAATGTGTGTAGTTGGCATACAAAACATATACTTCAAAATAGGCAACCAAGTATACATTGTGTCCTACACCACCAAACGGAATTATGGACACTAAAATCCTAAAGATGTCGCTTCTCATTCTTAAGCGCAAATAACAGAAATGACATTTTCTTCCAAATAGTGCTTTGTTGTTTTCACTATAGAGATCTGCTTTGAGCTCAGTAAACACCAAAAATATGTATATATTTTTGCATGTATATGAGGTGATGGGTGTTTAGGAAACATTTGTGGTAAATGTGAGTCATTGTGCTGGATATCTAAACATTTCCCAGTGCTGGAAGTTAGTGAAGTCTAAGTAAAACTGGGGCGGGACTTCCCTGGTGGTCTAGTGGCTAGGATGCTGTGGTTTCACTCCCATGGTGCAGGTTCAATCCCTGTTCAGGGAATCAGGATCCCAAAAGCTGTGCAACTTGTCAGGAAAAAAAAAAAAAGATTTTAAAAAATCCTGCAGGGGGGAAAAGAATCACATTCCATGCGATAAGCATCTGTATTTGTTTCTGTCTTTATTTTGGCTGCACTTGGGCTTCGCAGGCTTTCTCTAGTTTCAGAGAGTGGGGGCTACTCTTCATTGTGGTATGTGGACTTCTCATTGCCGTGGCATCTCTTGTGGAGCGCAGGCTCTAGGTGGGTCATGGGCTTCAGAAGTTGTGGACCCCAGTCTCTACAGCATAGGCTCAGCAGTTGTGGCTCACAGACTCTGGAGTATTCAAGAACCTCCCAGACCGGGGCTCGAACCGCGTCCCCTGCATTGGCAGGCGGGTCCTTTATCACTGGACCACCAGGGACGCCTTAGCATCTGTGCTTGTTATTTTTCAGCGAGGAGGTCCGGACACCCCCTGCCTTGCCCTGACTCCTGCTTCTGCTCATTTGCCCACAGTGCCATGTACCTTCCTTCAAAAGGCGAAAGGATGTACCAACCTTATTTCCTGACCCCTCAAAAGATGTTTGGCTGCAATTCTATCTTCAGATATTCAAGTTACTGAAAGTATTAAGATGCTTCCCCCAAATGCTTCAGCAGAATCAGGGAGAAAACCAATTTTTAAAAATTTAATTATCCTGCACCACACTCGCTTTGTCACTAACAGAGAGGGACATATTCCTTCCTGTTTTACTCCAGTCTGAAAAAGTGACTACAACTTGCATAGCATGTGTCTGGAGTCAAGATTCTTGAGCATCTTCAAGCACGAAACAGCAAGAGGAACAGGGGTCAAGGTGGGCTACAAGCTGCTGGGACACCCTCAGGACACAAGGTGGAAGCCATTCAAATACCATCAGAGCCTCTCCTTCAGGAGCAGATGATTCCAACATGTTCAGCACCCATCAGCACTCACAGAACACGGATGCTCTTTGGATCCTGATTTGAATGAACTAACCAAAAACTGGCATGTATGGCATGTCTGAACATGTAGTGGTGACATGAAGGAATCGGTTTTCCTTATTTTTTAGGTGGTAATGATATCAGTGTGATATATATTTATATATATATAATATATAATATATAATTACATATTATAATATGATACTATATTAATATACACTTAATTTACCATATTGGGCTTCCCTGATGGCTTAGAGGGTAAAGTGTCTGCCTGTGATGTGGAAGACCTGGGTTCGATCCCTGGGTCAGGAAGATCCCCTGGAGAAGGAAATGGAAACCCACTCCAGTACGCTTGCCTGGGAAATTCCATGGATGGAGGAGCCTGGGAGGCTATAGTCTGTGGGATCGCAAAGAGTTGGACATGACTGAGTGATTTCACTTCACTAATATAACATATTAAATATATTCTATATTGTAATATATAATAAAATTGTAACATACTATACAGTACGTGACTTCCCTGGTGGCTCAGATAGTAAAGAATCTGCCTGCAATGCGGGAGACCCAGGTTTGATCCCTGGGTTGGGAAGATCCCCTGGAGAAGGGAATGGCAACCCACTCCAGTATTGTTGCCTGGAGTATCCCATGGACAGAGGAGCCTGGCGGGCCACAGTCCATGGGGCTGCAAAGAGTCAGACATGAACGAGTGACTAACACACACACACATGTAGCATACAGTATGTTACAATAGACATGTTATATATTATAATTATGTATATAATTATATATATATGCTGAATTCTTCTACAGTTACATACTGAGATTTTTGAGGATGAAATGATATAAATTCTGGGATCTACTTCAAATTAATTCAGTGGAGAGTAGGGTACAGGGATGAACTATAGAGGAGGCTAAGTGGAGAAGGCAATGGCACCCCACTCCAGTACTCTTGCTTGGAAAATCCCATGGATGGAGGAGCCTGGTAGGCTGCAGTCCATGGGGTCGCTAAGAGTCGGACACGACTGAGCGATTTCACTTTGACTTTTCACTTTCATGCATTGGAGTAGGAAATGGCAACCCTCTCCAGTATTCTTGCCTGGAGAATCCCAGGGATGTGGGAGCCTGGTGGGCTGCCGTCTATGGGGTCGCACAGAGTCGGACACGACTGAAGCGACTTAGCAGCAGCAGCAAGTGATGAGAACAGGGGGTTTATTTTACAGTCTCTCTACATTTGCATATATTTAATAAAGTCCAAAATAAAATGTTTAAAAGGTCAGCAGTATCGAGCTTAGAGTTTGTAAAACATGCCATGCTAGGGTTGAGAGCAGGGGGTCAGCAAAATTTCTGTAATGGATCAGAGAGAAAATATATTAGGCTTTGTGGCCCACACACTCTCTATTCAACACTCACTTCTGATGTCCTGAGGAAACAGGGTGGGCAGAAGATGTTGTCCCAACAGTGCACAAGTGCAGGGCATGGATGTATTCCCATCAGATGCGACTTACAGATGCTGACATTCACATTTCACAGAATGCTTACATGTCTGAAATACCGTTGTTCTGTAGATTTTCTTTAAAGTATTTATTTACTTGGCTGGGCCAGGTCTTAGCTGCAGCATGTGAGATCTTGTTCCCTGACCAGGGATCGAAGCTGGGTCTCCTGCATCGGGAGTGCAGAGTTTGAGTCACTGGACCATCAGGGAAGCCCCTGTTCTGTAGATTTTTAAGCTTTGAGTGTTAAGCCAGCTTTTTCACTCTCCTCTTAGAAAGGGAGAAAGTGAAGTTGCTTAGTTGTGTCCGACTCTTTGTGACCCCATGGACTGTAGCCCACAAGGCTCCTCCATCCATGGAATTTTCCAGGCAAGAGGACTGGAGTGGGTTGCCATTGCCTTCTCAAGGTTATCTTCCCCATCCAGGGATTGAATCAGGGTGTCCCACCTTGCAGGCAGATGGTTTACCATCTGAGCCACTAGGGAAGCCCCTGGAGATTTTTAAAACACACTTTAAAATGTAAAAATGTTCTTAACTCATGGGCCGTACATAGAAAAGCAGGCTGGATGTAGCCTAGAGACTGCAAGTTTGCACACCTGTGATAGAAAACCCAAAGTTAGATAGATATAGACATAAACAAGGAAATAAAAATTTTATCATATGTATGAAGTTTTCTTCCTGATCCTGCTAAATCGGTTTGGAAACAAATGCATGTGTGTGCGCCCAGCCCTGATATTATTAACTAGTAGTCTCTCACTGGTGGAACAATCATGGAACTGTTGTATTTTCTGGGTTTTCCCTCACAGCACTGCCTAAAGTTTCCCTAGTAAGAGCAGTAACAAATACATCAAAGTGTTAAAAAAGAGAAGTCCCCGGAAGCAACTTCTACCCATTTGTATTGCAGATTCCACTCGTCCTCCCATTATGTTCCTGGAAAGCCGTCTCTGTATCAGTCCTTCCAGCTCCTGGCCAGGTGCTCTCAACCACACACAACCGGTACCCACTCTTAGGGGTGGGCGTCCTCATTTGCACACGTAGGGATCCCCAGTCACGGGGCACGGGCCCTAAAACATGCACCACCCGCCTGCTGTGCACTCCCATTCATACACGGGGCTCCCCACTCACGGGCCTGGCATCCTCACTGGCATATGGAGGGGCCCCCATTCCCGGAGACCAGGCACGCTCAACCGTGCATGGAGTGGGCCCCATCCGAGGTATGCACACCCTGAACCATGCACACTACTCCTGGGACGAGTGTCTTTGCCTGAACACGAAGTGTTCTCCAGTTGAGGGCCGTGTTCCCTCAACTCCCAAGAAAGGGGTCCCCACTCTCGGGCCCCATGCCCTCAACTGGGGCATGGAGAGTTTTCTACCCGCAAGTCGTGTGCCCTCAACGGCGTAAGAAGTCCCCATTCGCTGGCCGTGTGCCCTTAACGGCACACAGAGGAGTCCTGACCCGAGGTGGGCGTGCCCTGAAAAACGCACAGAAGGCTCCCTGCTTGCGGGCCAGGTGTCCTCAACTGCGCACGCAATGTTCCCCACCACTGGGCTGTGCGCCCTTAACCGCGGACAGAGGCGTCTCCACTTGTGGGCAGCGCGCCCTCAAGCACACACGGAGGTATCCCCACTCGAGGGCCGCCGGCCTCAACTGGGCATGGAGGGATTCCGACACGCATTACCTGCGCCCTGGAAAACGCATAGACGGGTCTCAACTCGCGGCCTGACATCTTCAGCTGCACACGGAAGGCTTCCCACCCACGGGCCGTGTGCCTTCAATCGCGCATGCAGTTGTCCCCACCACAAGGCTGTGTGCCCTCAACCGCCCATGCAGTGGCTCCCACTCGCAGGCAGTGCGCTCTCATGCCCACACAGAGGGATTCCCACTGACAAGCCACGCACCACCAAACGTGCACGGATGGGGCTTCAATGCTGTACGCCTCCCTCAACTGCACACCAAGGGTTCCCCACCTGTGGGCTGTGCACCCTCAGCCACGCACGGAGTGGTCCTCACCACAAGGCTGTGCGCCCTCAACTCCCATGAAGGTCGTCCACTCGTGGGCCACGAGCTGTCAAATGGGCACAGAGAGATCCCCACTTGCAGTCGCATGGGTCGTGTGTCTTCAACCATGCATGCAGTGGTCGCCACCACAAAGATGTGAGCCCTCAATCGCTTACCCAGTGGTTCCCACCCGTGGGCCATGCACCCTCAACCGCACATGAAGCGGTACCCACTCGTGTGCGGCGCGCCCTCAAGCACACACGGAAGGGGCCTTATTGCCTGGGCGTCCTCAACCACACACTGAGAGGACCCCAACTGCAGGCGGTGCGCCCTCAACCGTGCCCAGAGGGGTTCCCACTCATGGGCCCTCAACTGGACATGAAGGGGTCCTCAGCGCAGTACGCGGCCTCAACTGTCCACATAGGCTCTCGCCATGCGCCCTCAACCATGCACGGAGTGGTAGTCCTCACCACAAGGCTGTGCGCCCTCAACTCCCATGAAGAGCGTCCCCACTCGTGGGGCGCATGCTCTTTACGTACCTTCAAGGACTGGTGCCTGAAACTGCGCACGCAGTGGTCCCCACCTGGGGCTGGGAGCCCTCAACCGCACACGGAGGGGACTCCACTCTCGGGCTATTGGCCCTCAACTGGACACGAAGGGGTCCCGACCCATCGTACTCAAGCCCTGGAAAATGCACAGATGGGTCCCTACTCGTGGGCCTGGCGTCCTCAACCGCGCCGGCAGTTGTCCCCACCTATGAAGGGCCGTGCGCCCCCAACTCACACGAAGGAATCACTTCTGGTGGGCCTCACTCTGTCAGCCTCGCAGGGAGGCCCACCCACGGGGCTCTCAACTAAGCATGTAGACGCGCCTTGAAAAAACGGGTCTCTGTTTGGGGGCCGGGCGTCCTCACCCACAAACTGAGGGAGCCCTCCCTACTCACCTGCCGTGAGCTCTCAACTGCGCGCGGAGGGGTCTGCACCCGCGCAGTAAGCGCGGGCCCTGAAACACGCATGGAGTGATCCCCGGCCGTGTGCCCTCACCTCCCAAAAGGGGTCCCCACGCGTGGGCCGGGCACTCTCATTCGCACACCGAAGGGGCCCCGCACCTCCCCCCCACCCCCCCACCCCGCCCCGCCCCGCCCGCCGCCCGCTCAACCAGGCAGCCGAGCAAGTGGCAAGCGGTGGCGGCGCGCACGATCCGCACGGAAGCGGGGCCGCAGGCCGAGGTCGGGGGCGAGGCCGCGACGACCCCGGGACCCGCGGGCCGGGTCCCGGGCCGCAGCTGCAGGAGGCTAAGCGCCAGGCGGAGCTCGCCCCTGCCCAGGCACAGCGGGTGGAAGGCCCGCCGCTGGGAGCCCAGCGCGAGCTACGTGGCGGTGTCCCGCGTTGGGCAGCAGAAGGTGCCCAGTCGCGAAGAGGCCATGGATCGTGCTGGGACGCGCGGCTCGGGTCTGCCGGGACTCTGTGGACCCGCCAGCCTGCCTGAGTCATGTGCTGGGCGCGGGGGCCGCGGGGAGGGGGCGTTAAGTGCCCTGGGCCTCCTCGTTGCCCCTGCCTGATCCCCGCCCCGCGCTGGCAGAAAAGGAGCCAGGCTCGATGAGGGCAGCGCGGAAAGCCACGAGGCCTCACGAGGGTAATGCTTGGTAGCGAGGAGGAGGGGTTGGGGCAGAGAGCTCAGAGTCGGGGAAGTCAGCTGTCTTGCCCTTCAGCACGCCTTCCCGGGGTGGGGGTGGTTAATTCTCCAGAACGCGGAGTCCTCATCTTAACTGTCTCATCTTAACTCATCTCCCCGAGAAAACAAGCGCTCTTGCCAGGGCTGAGCAGTCTGAATCTCTGACATCCTTCATTGTGATCCGTTGCCAGATCATAAACAGTGACTCTGCCGTGATTAGCATGAAAATACTGCTTTTCTGTGGCCCTCCTCCACCAGGGAAATCACCCCACAGAGCTAGGACTTGCGCTTGGAATCAACAAACCTTTGAAGAAAGGGGAAACTCTTTTGCCAAACTGGACACACACACACACACACACACACACACACACACACACACACGTTTTATACCTTCAGGTCCGCTCCATTTATACTCATCTCAACAATGTAGGGTTAGATTTTTCACATTGTATGTTAGCTTTCAAGAGTAACTCTGTTTAGGAAAAAAAAAAAAAACGTTCAGGTTTATTCAGATTTTCTTAAAGTGTGTTAGTCGCTCATTCATGTTCGAATCTTTGCGACCCGTTGGACTGTAGCCCTCCAGGTTCCTCTGTCCGTGGGATTCTCCAGGCAAAAATACTGGAGTAGGTTGCCATGCCCTCCTCCAGGGGATCTTCCAGACACTGAGATTGAACCCAGGTCTCCTTCATTGCAGGTGGATTCTTTACCGAGTTAGCCACCAGGGAAGCCAAACTGCTTTAATTTTAGAGAAACTGCATTAAACATTGAAAATCGTGCTGAATTCTATATGCATAAAAGTTTCAAAATGATATTAGTACTATTGGTAATATACTAAGTGGACTTTAAACAACTCTTCAAGCTTGAGAATAGAAGAGCCGCATCTAAGTTATGGCTTTGCTAAAAGTGAACGTGAAAGTCACTCAGTGGTGTCCTACTCTTTGCGACCCCATGTACTATACAATCCATAAAATTCTCTAGGTCAGAATACTGGAGTGAGAAGTCTTTCTGTTCTCCAGGGGATCTTCCCAACCCAGGGATCAGACCCAGGTCTCCCACATTGCAGGCAGATTCTTTACTAACCAAAATTTGAAAAAAAAAAAAAAAAAAAAGAAAGAAAAACATCAGCTCCATCATACTTATCATCAGGAAATTTAACAGGTCCATTTGCAGTCAGGAGCAGACAGTCTTGGACCTCCTCCCAGCAGTAAACATGCCATCTCAGAATTTTTCCAACCAGAGGTAAGGCGTCCCGAAGCTTTTCCTCCACCTTTTCCCATGGCAGTGGCTCATCTCCATTTCTACCACCAGCTTTGCAGTTTTAAGTAAGGCAGAGTTTTGCCTCAACTCCTCAGCCTTCCTCCTGGAAAACCACAGGACTGGGCTTCTGTTGGGGTGGAAGGCAGAGGGGAGGTTACTGTGAGATGGAAGCAGGGCCTCTAACCATGAACTACAAACAATACTACTTCAAAAAGATCCAGGCTGGCTTGTCTGGAAGCACGGGCAGCTGCTCTGATAGAAGTCTGAACACACACTGACGGTGGTGAAACCTTAATCACCCTCGGAGAGTATGCACTTGCTTGTAAACACAGGACAAACCATCTTAGGACTACTCCCGAGACCCTGATTCCTTCAGAGAGCAGAGATCTCAGTACCTATTTGGAATAGTCGATCTTCTATGTCCTTGGCTCCTCGAAAGCAGAACGTTCTTTTGGAAGATCGTGTGTGGAACGTGCCTTAAAAGATGAAAATGCCCCATCTGATCACTTGCCCTGATGCCAAAGATTTGGGGGGTGGGTCCGTGCAACAGCGTCATTGCACTTCAGCCTCTGTTTCTGCCCAGTGTCCTCCAGAATGGACAAAACTGCCCAAGGTTGTCTACAGAGCTTTAAGAGGATAAAACAGTGTTGCCGTGGGTTACAGCTTGGCATGCAACTCCTTTTCTGCCCACCCCCACTCCAGCCCCCACCCTGGGGGAATTCAATAACTCTGTAAATATTGCACACAGTGGTTGGGTTTTGAACCTGGGCTTAGTGGCTCAGACAGGAAAGAATCTGCCTGCAATTGGGGAGACCAGGGTTCCATCAGAGTTTGGGAAGATCCCCTGAGAAGGCAACAGTGGCTAGCCCTTCCAGGATTCTTGCCTGGAGAATTGTGTGGACAGAGGAGCTGGTGGGCTACAGGCCATGGGGTCACAAAGAGTCAGACTACAAGTGAGCTACTGAGACTTAGAAGCCAAAGAGTCTGACTTGTGGTTTTTGTGTGGCACCCCACTCCAGTACTCTTGCCTGGAGAATCCCAGCGATGGGGGAGCCTGGTGGGCTGCCGCCTATGGGGTCGCACAGAGTTGGACCTGACTGAAGTGATGCAGCAGCAGCAACCTCCCCTGACTTGGCTTCATGAAGGAATCCCAGTCTTTGTTCTGAAGAGAGAGCAGAAATGGATGGCTTGAGAAATAGTGCCTAAGAGAGCAGTCAGCAGAACATTCAATGCTGGAGCCATCTGACTAAGTCTTGAGGTCCATCTCTTAGCCTGCAAAGAGACGAGCCCAGGCTGGAAATGAGAGGATGGGGTTTGTGTCCAGAGACAAAGCTGCTGCTGCTGCTGCTAAGTCATTTCAGTCGTGTCCGACTCTGTGCGACCCCATAGACAGCAGCCCACCAGGCTCCCCTGTCCCTGGGATTCTCCAGGCAAGAACACTAAAGTGGGTTGCCATTTCCTTCTCCAATGCATGAAAGTGAAAAATGGCAGTGAAGTCACGCAGTCGTGTATGACTCTTCGCGACCCCATGGACTGCAGCCTACCAGGCTCCTCCGTCCATGGGATTTTCCAAGCAAGAGTACTGGAGTGGGGTGCCATTGCCTTCTCCGAAGAAGGGACATAAGCTAACGCAAATATCCTTATCCAACTGCCTTCCATGTGTTGGCTGCACTGGACAACTTCAAGTCTGGCTTAACTGGCACCCCCCTAGTTGATGTGATGGCACTGGATGCCATGATCTGAGTTTTTTAAATGTTGACTTTTAAGCTGACTTTTTCACTCTCTTTCACTTTCATCAAGAGGCTCTTTAGCTCCTCTTCACTTTCTTCCATAAGGGTGGCATCCTCTGAGTATCTCAGGTTGTTGATATTTCTCCTCACAGTCTTAATTTCAGCTTGTGTTTCACCTAGCCCAGCATTTTGCATGATGTATTCTGCCTATAAGTTAAATAAGCAGGGCGAGATTATACAGCTTTGACCTACTCCTTTCCCGATTTGGACCTAGACTGTCGTTGCATGCCCCATTATAACAGCTGTTTCTTGACCTGCATACAGATTTCTCAAAAGGCAGGTTAGTTGGCCTGGTATTCCCATCTCTTGAAGAATTTTCCACAGTTTGAAGAGATCTACACAGTCAAAGGCGTTGGCAAAATCAATACAGCAGAAGTAGTTTTCCTGGAGTTCCCTTGCTTGTTCTATGATCTAACAAATGTTGGCAATTTAATGTCTGGTTCCTCTGCCTTTTCTAAATCCAGTTTGAACATCTGAAAGTTCCTGGTTCACATACTGTTGAAGCCTTGCTTGGAGAATTTTGAACATTACTTTCCTAGCATGTGAGATGAGTGCAGTTGTGCAGTAGTTTCAATATTCTTTGGCATTGCCATTTTCTGGGATTGGACTGAAAACTGACCGTCGGACTGCAAAAGATCAGTTTTCAGTGGAATGTTACTCAGTCTTAAAAAAGAACACACTTGAGTCACTTCTAATCAGGTGGATGAATCTAGAGCCTATTATACATACTGAAGTAAGTCAGAAAGCTAAAGATAAATATTGTATACTAATGCATATATGCAGCATCTAGAAAGATGGTACTGAAGAATTTATTTGCAGGGCTGAAAATGAGAAAGAGACAGAGAACAGAATAAAAGACATGGGGAGAGGGTGAGAAGTATGGAGAGAGTAACAGGGAAACTTACATAACCATATGTAAAATAGAGAGCAATTGGATTTTGCTGAATGCCTCAGGAAACTCAAACAGTGGCTCTGTATCAACCTAGAGGGGTGGGGTGGGCAGGGAGATGAGAGGGAAGTACAAGAGGGAGGGGATATATATATATACACATGTGGCTGATTCATTTTGAGGTTTAACAGAGAACAACAAAATTCTGTAAAGCCATTACATTAAAATTGTATTTACAGTTTATATAAAAGCTGTTAAAGTAAAAACAATAAAATTATTTAATTATAAAGTTTAAAAAGAAATTAAAAAAAGAGAAAAAACAGTTGAAATGACTCAAATGTCCATCACCTGTTGATCGAATAAGTAAAACATGCTATGTACTATTATTCAGACATCAAATAAAAGGAACTCTGATACACACTATAGCATGCTACCATTCTGAGATAATTATGTTAATTAGAAGAAGCCAGATACAAAAGGTTGCAAATTGCATTGTTCCATTCATATGAATGAAGATGTCCCAGATTAGGTAATTCACTAGACAGAAAATAGAGGAGTGGATGCCAGGGCCCAGATGAAGGAGTAAACGGAAAATGTCTGACAACTGGACAGTATTTCCATTTGGAATGATGAAAATATTTTATAATGATGTCGTGGTTATTGCTATGCAACCTATGAAGAAATTACAAATAAATGAATTATATAATTTAACTGGTAAATTCATGCTACATGTACAACATATCAATAAATAAAAAGTTTTCTTTAAAAAAAAAACTACTTGAACTTTTCTTCTATGTTCAGGAAAACAATCTTTCAAAAATAAGGGAGAAGTAGATATTCTCATATGAACAAAAACTTGATAATTTATTCTCAGCAGATATCTGGTTGGTAAGAAATGTTTAAAGTAGTTATTTATACAGAGTAAGATGGTATTAAAGAGAAACTATGAGTTAAGAAAGAAAATGTGTCATAAAAAATAAATGAAGGCAAAATAAAATGAAAATTTTTTTATCATTAATTGGTAAAAGATAAATGCTTGCTTGGGCTTTTTTTTTTTTTTTGGCTTTTTTTCCCTTGGATCTATATATACTTTTATTTTATTTTATATAAATTTATTTATTTTAATCGGAGGCTAATTACTTTACAATATTGTATTGGTTTTGCCATACATCAACATGACTCTGCCATGGATGTACATGTGTTCCCTATCCTGAACCCCCCTCCCACCTCCCTCCCCATACCATCCCTCTGGGTCATCCCATGCACCAGCCCTGAGCATCCTGTATCATGCATTGAACCTGGACTGGCGATTCATTTCACATATGATATTATACATATTTCAGTGTCATTCTCCCACTTCATCCCACCCTCGCCCTCTCCCACAGAGTCCAAAAGACTGTTCTATATATCTGGGTCTCTTTTGCTATCTCGCATACAGGATTATCATTACCATCTTTCTAAATTCCATATATATGTGTTAGCATAATGTATTGGTGTTTTTCTTTCTGGCTTACTTCACTGTAGATAATAGGCTCCAGTTTCATCCACCTCATTAGAACTGATTCAAACTTTTTCATGGCTGAGTAATATTCCATTGTGTATATGTACCACAGCTTTCTTATCCATTCTTCTGCTGATGGACATCTAGGATGCTTCCATGTCCTGGCTATTATAAACAGTGCTTCAGTGAACATTGGGGTACACGTGTCTCCTTCAATTCTGGTTTCCTCTGTGTGTATGCCCAGCACTGGGATTGCTGGGTTGTGTGACAGTTCCATGTCCAGTTTTTTAAGGAATCTCCACACTGTTCTCCATAGTGGCTGTACTAGTTTGCATTCCCACCAACAGTGTAAGAGGGTTCCCTTTTCTCCACACCCTCTCCAGCATTTATTGCTTGTAGACTTTTGGATAGCAGCCATTCTGATTGGAGTGAAATGGTACCTCATTGTGGTTTTGATTTGCATTTCTCTGATAATGAGTGATGTCGAGCATCTTTTCATGTGTTTGGTAACCATCTGTATGTCGTCTTTGGAGAAATGTCCGTTTAATTCTTTGTCCCATTTTTTGATTGGGTCATTTATTTTTCTGGAATTGAGCTGTAAGAGTTACTTGTATATTTTTGAGATTAGTTCTTTGTCATTTGCTTCATTTGCTATTATTTTCTCCCATTCTGAAGGCTGCCTTTCCCCCCTTGCTTATAGTTTCCCGTGTTGTGCAGAAGCTTTTACTTTTAATTAGGTCCCATTTGTTTATTTTTGCTTTTATTTCCAATATTCTGGGAGGTGGGTCATAGAGGATCCTGCTGTGATGTATGTCAGAGAGTGTTTTGCCTATGTTCTCCTCTAGGAGTTTTACAGTTTCTGGTCTTCCATTTAGTTCTTTAATGCATTTTGAGTATATTTTTGTTTATAGTGTTAGAAAGTGTTCTAGTTTCATTCTTTTACAAGTGGTTGACCAGTTTTCCCAGCACCACTTGTTAAAGAGATTGTCTTTTCTTCATTGTGTATTCTTGCCTCCTTTGTCAAAGATAAGGTGTCCACAGATGCCTAGATCTATTTCTGGGCTTTCTACTTTGTTCCATTGATCTGTATTTCTGTCTTTGTGCCAATACCATACTGTCTTCATGACTGTGGCTTTGTAGGAGAGACTGAAGTCAGGCAGGTTGATGCCTCCAGTTCCATTCTTCTTTCTCAAGATTGCTTTGGCTAGTTGCTTTTTTGTATTTCCACACAAATTGTGAAATTATTTTTCTAGCTCTGCTCACTTTCCCTTTTCACTTTCATGCATTGGAGAAGGAAATGACAACCCACTCCAGTATTCTTGCCTGGAGAATCCCAGGGATGGGAGAGCCTGGTGGGCTGCCATCTGTGGAGTCACACAGAGTTGGACACGTCTGAAGAGACTTAGCAGCAGTAATGGTTCTAGCCAAAAGAGGAATATGTGGCACCTTTGGAACTGTAGCTTCTCCTAAAAGTTCAGAACCAATGTCTTTAGCAGCAGGCAGGGTCAACCCCTCGCCAATAGTCAAGGGCTTCTTAGCTTTAGCAATGAAGCTAGCCAGTAAGAATTGTGCTTTCAGTGCAGATATGTTCAGTGAAGTGGTGGCCTTCAACAATTGCTTCTCTTTTTTGTGTTCACAATTTTTTTTTTCTTTTGGAGAACTCAAAAGACTTGTTCTTTTAATTCAAGGTGTTTGATCTCCATCTGGTGAAGTAGTTTTGAAGATTTCATGACTTTGTTGGATAACCAGTCATCACATAAACAAAGTGGGCTTGGAGTGTATGAAGCCCCTGTTGTAATGAACATGTAGGATTCTTGGTATTTTATTTTAAATGCCACTTGCCTTGTGTTGACAGCCATAGAGTCTTCTGCTTTGTCATCAGTGGGTCTTTATCGCTTTCAAAGAAGCTCTCCAAAGGCATTTAATTTTTACTTATTTTGGCTAGTGTAGCTTGTGAGCTAATGAAAACTGGGACCAACACAAGTGCAGTGTGGGAAAGAGGCAGGGCTGGAAGTGGTAAATAAAATAATGGGAGACCATGAAAGCACTAAAACAAGTGTTGGATTTTGACTTAAAACCTGCCGCCAGCTGTAAATCAATTATTACTTGCCTGTCTGTGATACAGTTTTGATTGGAGTCTGCAAAGAGTTGACGTATCATGACTTTGTGCAGTCAAATCTTTCTGCTAATGATTATCTGTTTTTGCAACACTGAGGACAGTGCTAGCATCACCAACTCAAATCCACCTCAGATCATCAGGCTTTCGATGCTCAAAAGGAGCTTGCAACATAGACACCTTCTGTGTGCAGTTCACAGAAGTGTTCAAGTTCCTATGATAATCTAATGCCACTGCTGATCTAACAGGAGACAGAACTTAGGAAGTAATGCGAGCAATGAGGACTGGCTGTAAATATGGATGAAGCTTCACTCACTCACCCCTTATATCCTACTGTTCAGCCTGGTCATTACAGGGACCTGGGGACCATTGCTGTAAAGACTTTTTCTTTTCAGTTTATAAATGACTGTCTTTTCTCTGTGTTCTTATACAGAGGAATAGGATAGTAGGTTCTCTGAGATCTTCTTTTTAAAAATTAAATAATTTATTATAATTTGAGGATAATTAATTTACAATATTGTGATTGTTTTTTCCGTACATTGACATGAATCAGGCACAGGTGCACATGTGTCCCCCCATTCTGAATGCCCCCTACCACCTCCACCCCCACCCTTTCCCTCTGGGTTGTCCCAGAGCACTGGCTTTGAGTGTCCTGATTCATGCATTAAACTTGCACTGGTCTCTATTTTATAAAAGCATAAAATCCATTCATACTATCCCTATCGTAAAGGTCTCATAGGCTCTGCAAAGCCTCTACCTACAATACCATCATTTGGGGTACTGATCTTAATGTTGCATGAAGATGACTTTTTAAAGATTAAAAAAAAAATTAAGTTTAAGGTATACATAAGACAGTGTATGTGTCTAACCTGTGAAGTATGAGCAGTTCTGATAAACTTTTGTGTCCATTTAACTAGCACCCAGGTCAAGAAGTAAAACATTAGGTACAGATAGAAACCTAAGGTCCTCTTTCAGGGCCTTAGGGCATATATATTGTATGCCACAGTATTAATGTGCTACAATTTCTGTATCTATTCTTCTGGTTATAGGCATTTAAGTACTTTCCAGTTTGAGGCCAGGATGTACACTGCTGCTGTAAAATCTGTGTACATGTGTTATTATGTGCATATTTTGCCTTTCTGTTGAGTGTGTAAAAGAATAGAGTGAATGCATTGTAAGGTGTGGACTTGTTAAGCTCTAATATAAAAATGCTAGTATTCCAACATGGTTTTACTATCAACACTGCTGTGATTTTTATTTTCTTGATTAGATTACCTATTAAATTGGAAAAAATTTAGAGAATAGGCAAAAAAAGTATTTTCCCACTGATTATGTATTACATGAGCAAACATAGACCTGGAAGAATATGTAGTAGTTGTTTACTTGATTCCTTGCTGCAAACTAAGGTTCTATCAAGATAATTTCTTATACTCTACAAAGAAATGGAAGTTTCTGTATACACATGCACATATAAAAATTTTAAAGCAGACAAAAATTTGAAGAGATGTCTGAATCTTATATTATATATATAATACAAGATACAATTATATAGAATTACATATATAATTATATATAATACAATATATATAAAATATATGCTTATTATAAAATGGGTTGCTTTTAATATAGTGGGTCTTTTAATAATAAAGAATTTTTGCAAATCAATAAGAAAAAATGAGCCTTGAAGACAAAATGAACAAATATCATGGTCTTTCAGTTTTAAGCATGTTATTGAAGCGACTTAGTAGTAGTAGTAGTAGTAGTAGTAGTAGTAGTAGTAGAGTCTGTTAATAACTTTTGAAGAGTGATTGATGCCTCCAGGAATTACCTTGAACATAAATATCACTAGTTGGGTGTTTTCTCTTGTAAAAGACCCTGATCTTGAGATGGTAATTAAATATTGTTGACTGAATAGCAGTAAGTCAAAAGAGAAGAGATGGAAAGAAAAATTTAGTGAGAAATGGAGAAAAATAAGAAGACAACCAGATTTGCAGTATTGAAAAACTCTCTCAAGGGCACTAGATGATTTACTGCCAACACCTATTATGTAGTTGTGTATACTGTTTCTACACTATTTGTGTTCAAATCTCAGCTCACCACATATCATCAGAGTTACCTTGGCTTGCATTAGCACATGTCTAAATTTTCTAATCTTAAAAATGGAAATAATTAGTATCAGCCTCATAGAAATGTCAGGAAGATTATACAAAGAATGCATTGTCAACTCTTCACAATACCCACTGATCCCAAAATATTAAATTAAGATTAGTGATGATGGTAATACTGTACCTTATATCTGAATAGTTAAAAGAGTAGATCTTAACAGCTTCCACTACAAGAAAAACATTCTGTAACTATATAGGGTTAGATGTTATATAGATTTAGAATGGCGATCATTTCTTAATATATGTAAAATATAATATCTTTACGTTGCACACCCAAAACTAATACCCTATTCATGTTAATTATACCTCAACAAAAAGAAAAATGTTAAATATAAACTGCTGCTGCTGCTAAGTCGCTTCGGTCATGTCTGACTCTGTGCGACCCCATGAACAGCAGCCCACCAGGCTTCCCCGTCCCTGGGATTCTCCAGGCAAGAGTACTGGAGTGGGGTGCCATTGCCTTCTCCAAAATATAAACTAAATACATATTATTTGTATCCCAGGAGAAGGGAAAAGTAACTTGTGTAGAACTGAACAACCTTTAATAGAAAGAGCTAGAGGCTGCTCTGCAAAGAAAGGATTTATTTCTCCAAAATAATAAAACCCTACAAGGGCGTGGGAAAGACAGGTCATCTATACAGGTGAAATGGGGCACAGAAGAAATGTGGGATAAAAAAGAAGCCCTGGAGATGACAGATGAGTAGCCAGACATGGAAGTCATCTCTCTCCACAGATACACCAGGAATACACATTAGACACAGAAGTGCTTGAAGAATATCACAGGAGAGCGGACAGGAGTACCAGATCACTGGAAAAAAATATACAGAACCTCACAAAACTTGGTAGGATGAAGGAACTGGGGTGGTGGGGGTGGGGGGGTGGTAAACAGGAGTTTTAGCAGAACTGGACCTGCCCTTGGCGGGTGGGGGAGCTAAGCAGGGTTATGATCTCCACACTGGGGCAACTGTTGGGATCAGAGGAGAAATATTTAAGGCTTAGAGTGAAGCAGCTGTTCTGTGGCAGCCTAAATGTAATGAGAATCAGACAGTCCTTGCCACAGCCACACATACCCCAGACAGGGATGCAAGTTCCCTAGAAGGTGGAGCAGCAGGGAGCTGGAGTTTAGGGATTGTGGAGCAATCTCAGGGTGAGGGCTGCTGTTGAGTGTGAAGAGAGGAAAGGAGGGCCCATGAAGAAGGAGACTGTGGTGGGAAATGCCTGTGGAGGAAAACCAGGCAGGCTTGGAAGCAAGGCAATACTGCTGAGTCATGCATAGGGGTTGAAGCCATCACTGTAGCCACTCTGTCTCCACATGACAGCATTTGCAGCTGAACAATAGACTGGCTCATCAAAGCAGCTGATACATGGAACAACAGAGTAGGACCCCACCCAGGGTGCCCGTTTAAGTGCCTGATGCACTGGTCTACAGAATAGGACCCCAGGAAGGGGGTCCCTCTCTGTGCCCCACCTCCACACTTGGCCCTCACTTGGGCAGACCCAAGTTCTTCAGGGCAGTCTCAGGAGAAAACCCCAGTGGATGACCCATATGTAGAGGTTCAAATAAAACCACAATTGAATCCCAGGGACTTGTGGATAAGGAAGAAGACCCAAACCCTTCCCACGAGCTCTACAAGCTGCAGATTATATCAACATGATCAGCTAGGCAGATTCTGTGTCTATGGAATATCGAGTATAGAGTCTCTGTGTATGGAATATAAAAGGACTTTGAGAGCTCCCACAAAAGAAAATGCACCAGTTCTGATATATGTGGATACTGGAGCCAAGAACACACAGGAGTGGGGCCAGATTTGAGTCTGAGTTTCCCTTGCAGCAGGTCCAGAGACCAGAGCAGTGTTGGAGGGCATCTTAGGTGGACTGTGGCTCCCAGAGAGGGAAAGGATGCTGACAACAGATACTCACGAAATACACTTCTTATTTTTATATTTTTACTTGTTCTGTATTAAAATCTTTTTTCTTTTGTATTTTTGCCCCACCTCTGTTGTAGCTGTCGATTTTATTAGCACTATGAAATCAAATTAAGCCTTTGAATTTTTTTTAAATCCCACTTTTTGTTGCTGTTATAAATCTCTGCCTCTACATTGGCCTTTTGAGTTCTCTGGCATTTTCCTTCTTTTTTCAAATTGTAATTAAAAATTTTTTTAACCTATTATATATTTTCAAACATTTATTCCTTTGTTTGCTTTTCCCATGTTCTTTCCCCCTTGCATTTAATCTTTAATATGTATCTCTTCTTTAGCTACCACTATTTAGTTTTGCATTTCTACTCTTTCTTAGTTTCCCTTTTGCCCCTCACCATATTTGTTAGTTTTGTTTTCATTGCTTTATTTTTTACTTAGTTTTGATTGCTTTAGTTTTGATTTCTAGTTTGTGCTTTTATTAGTCTTGTTCTTTTAAAAACATTTTAAAAATATAAATTTATTTATTTTAATTGGCACCTAGTTACTTTACAATATTGTAGTGGTTTTGCCATAGAGTGAACATGAATCTGCCATGGGTGTTCCCCATCCTGAACCCCCTTCTCGCCTCCCTTCCCATCCCATTCCTCTGGGTCATCCGGTGTTTTTCTTTCTGGCTTACTTCACTCTGTATAATAGGCTCCTGTTTCATCCACCTCATTAAAACGGATTCAAATTTATTCTTTTTAATGGATGAATAATATTCCATTGTATATATGGACCACAGCTTTCTTATCCATTGTCTGCTGATGGACATCTAGGTTGCTTCCATGTCCTGGCTATTATAAATAGTGCTGTGATGAACATTGGGGTACACGTGTCTCTTTTGATTCTGGTTTCCTCTGTGTGTATGCTCAGCACTGGGATTGCTCAGTCATATGGCCATTCTGTTTCCAGTTTTTTAAGGAATCTCCACACTGTTCTCCATAATGGCTGTACCGTTTGCATTCCCACAAACAGTGTAAGAGAGTTCCCTTTTCTCCTCACCCTCTCCAGCATTTATTGCTTGTAGACTTTTGGATAGCAGCCATTTTATCATGAAATGCTAGCTCATTGCGGTTTTTATTTGCATTTCTCTGATAATGAATGATGTTGAACATTTCTTCATGTGTTTGTTAGCCACCTGTATGTCTTCTTTGGAGAAATGTCTGTTTAGTTCTTTGGCCCATTTTTTGATTGGGCCCATTTATTTTTCTGGATTAGAACTGCAGGAGTTGCTTGTATATTTTTGAAATTAATTCTTTGTCAATTGCTTCTTCGTTGGCTATTATTTTCTCCCATTCTGAAGGCTGCCTTTTCACCTTGCTTGTAGTTTCCATTGTTGTGCAAAAGCTTTTAAGTTTAGTTAGGTCCGATTTCTTTATTTTTGCTTTTATTTCCAATACTGTGGGAGATGGGTCATAGAGGATCCTGCTGTGATTTGTGTCAGAGAGTGTTTTGCCTATGTTTTCCTTTATGAGTTTTATAGTTTCTGGTCTTACATTTAGATCTTTAATCCATTTTGAGTTTATTTTTTTCTATGGTGTTAGAATATGTTCTAGTCTAATTCTTTTACAAGTGCTTGACCAGTTTTCTCAGCACCAGTTGTTAAAGAAATTGTTTTTTATTCTTTGTGTATTCTTGCCTCCTTTGTCAAACATAAGGTGTCCATAGGGGTGTGGATTTATCTCTGGGCTTTCTATTTTGTTCCATTGATCTATATGTCTGTCTTTGTGCCAGTACCATACTACCTTGATGACTGTGGCTTTGTAGTAGAGCCTGAAGCCAGGCAGGTTGATTCCTCCAGTTGCATTCTTCTTTCTCAAGATTGCTTTGGCTATTTGAGGTTTTTTTGTATTTTCATACAAATCGTGAAAATATTGTTCTAGTTCTGTGAATAATAGATGTGGAAACAGTGGAAACAGTGTCAGACTTTATTTTTCTGGGCTCCAAAATCACTGCAGATGGTGACGGCAGCCATGAAATTAAAAGATGCTTACTCCTTGGAAGGAAAGTTATGACCAACCTAGAAACTGTCTTCAAAAGCAGAGACATTGCTTTGCCCACAAAGGTCCGTCTAGTCAAAGGCTATGGTTTTACCAGTGGTCATGTATGGATGTGAGAGTTAGACTGTGAAGAAAGCTGAATGCTGAAGAATTGATGCTTTTGAACTGTGGTGTTGAATAAGACTCTTGAGAGTCCCTAGGACTGCAAGGAGATCCAACCAGTCCATCCTAAAGGAGATCAGTCCTAGGTGTTCTTTGGAAGGAATGATGCTAAAGCTCAAATTCCAGTACTTTGGCCACCTCATGCAAAGAGTTGACTCATTGGAAAAGACTCTGATGCTGGGAGGGATTGGGGGCAGGAGGAGAAGGGGACGAAAGAGTATGAGATGTCTGGATGGCATCAGTGACTCGATGGACGTGAGTTTGTGTGAACTCCAGGAGTTGGTGATGGACGGGGAGGCCTGGAATGCTGCGATTCATGGGGTCGCAAAGAGTCGGACACGACTGAGTGACTGAACTGAACTGATTTTGATAGGGATTGCATTAAATCTATAGGTTCAATGGGTAGTATATTCAATGGGTTATGCTTTGGGTACTATACTCATTTTCACTATTTTGATTCTTCCAATCCATGAACATGGTATATTTCTCCATCTATTTGTGTCCTCTTTGATTTCTTTCACCACTGTTTTATACTTTTCTATATATAGGGCTTTTATTTCTTTAGGCAGATTTAGTCCTAAGTATTTTATTCCTTTCATTGCATTGATGAATGGAATTGTTTCCTTAATTTCTATGTTTTCTTATTGTTACTGTATAGGAATGCAAGGGACTTCTGTCTGTTAATTTTATATCCTGCAACTTTACTATATTCATTGCTTAGCTCTAATAATTTTCTGGTGGAATCTTTAGGGTTTTCTATGTAGAGGATTATGTCATCTGCAAACAGTGAGAGTTTTACTTCTTCTTTTCCAATCTGGATTCCTCTTATTTCTTTTTCTGCTTTGATAAATACGGCCAAAACTTCCAAAACTATGTTGAATAGTAGTGTTGAGACGGGGAACCCTTGTCTTGTTCCTGAATTTAGGGGAAATGCTTTCAATTTTTCACTATTGAGCATAATGTTTGCTGTGGGTTTGTCATATATAGCTTTTATTATGTTGAGGTATATTCCTCTTATGCCTGCTTTCTGTAGATTTTTTTTTATATCATAAATGGATATTGAATTATGTCAAAGGCTTTCTCTACATCTACTGAGATAATCATATGATTTTTATCTTTATTTGTTAATGTGGTGTATTACATTGATTTGCAGATACTGAAGAATCCTTGCATCCTTGGGCTAAAGCCCACTTAGTCATGATGTATGATATTTTTAATATGTTGTTGGATTCTGTTTGCTAGAATTTTGTTAAGGATTTTTGCATCTATGTTCATCAGTGATATTGACCTGTAGTTTTCTTTTTTTGTGGCATATTTGTCAGGATTTGGTATTAGGGTGATGGTGGCCTCATAGAATGAGTTTGGACATTTACCTTCCTCTGTAATTTTCTGGAAGAGTTTGAGTAGGATAGGTGTTAGCTCTTCTCTAAATTTTTGAAATTATTCAGCTATGAAGCCATCTGGTCCTGGACTTTTGTTTGCTGGAAGATTTTTGATTACAGTCTCATTTTCTGTGCTTGTGATGGGTCTGTTAAGATTTTCTATTTCTTTCTGGTCCAGTTTTGGAAAGTTGTATTTTTCTAAGAATTTGTCAGTTTCTTCCAAGTTGTCCATTTTATTGGCATATAGTTGCTGATAGTAGTCTCTTATGATCCTTTGTATTTCGGGGTTGTCTGTTGTGATTTCTCCATTTTCTTTTCTAATTTTATTGATTTGATTCTTCTCCCTTTGTTTCTTGATGAGTCTGGCTAATGGTTTGTCAATTTTATTTATCTTCTCAAAGAACCAGCTTTTGGCTTTGTTGATTTTGGCTATGGTATCTTTTGTTTCTTTTGCATTTATTTCTGCCCTAATTTTTAAGATTTCTTTCCTTCTACTAACCCTGGGGTTCTTCATTTCTTCCTTTTCTAGTTGCTTTATATGTAGAGTTAGGTTGTTTATTTGACTTTTTTCTGGTTTCTTGATGTAAGCCTATATTGCTATGAACCTTCCCCTAGCACTGATGTACAGTGTCCCATAGATTTTGGGTTGTTGTATTTTCATTTTCATTCATTTCAATGCATGTTTTGATTTCTTTGTGATTTGTTGGTTATGTAGCAGCGTGTTGTTCAGCCTCCATATGTTTGAATTTTTAATAGTTTTTCTCCTGTAATTGAGATCTAATCTTACTGCATTGTGGTCAGAAAAGATGCTTGGAATTATTTCAATTATTGTGAATTTACTAAGGCTAGTTTATGGCCCAGGATGTGATTTATCCTGGAGAAGGTTCCTTGTGCACTTGAGAAAAAAGTGAAATTCATTGTTTTGGGTGAAATGTCCTATAGATATCAATTAGGCCTAACTCATCTATTGTATCATTCAAAGTTTGTGTTTCCTTGTTAATTTTCTGTTTAGTTGATCTATCCATAAGTGTGAACGGGGGTATTAAAGTCTCCCACTATTATTGTGTTACTGTTAATTTCCCTTTCATACTTGTAGCATTTGTCTGACATATTGTGGTGCTCCTATGTTGGGTGCATCTGTATTTATAATTGTTATATCTTCTTTTTGGATTGAACCTTTGATCATTATGTAGTGTCCTTCTTTGTCTCTTTTCACAGCCTTTGTGTTAAAGTGTATTTTGGGGAGGAGAAACTAAGATGGTGGAGGAATAGGACGAAGAGACCACTTTCTTCCCAACAAATTCATCAAAAGAACATTTAAATGCTGAGTAAATTCCACAAAACAACTTCTGAAAGCCAGCAGAGGACATCAGGCACCCAGAAAAGAAGCCCATTGTCTTCAAAAGGAGGTAGGAAAAAACATAAAAGACAAAAAAAGAGACAAAAGAGGGAGGGACGGAGCTCCGTCCTAGGAAGGGAGTCTTAAAAAGAGAGGTTTCCAAACACCAGGAAATACTCTCACTGCTGAGTCTGTGCTGAGCCTTGGACGCACAGAGGGCAACGTAACAGGTAGGAAAAATAAATAAACAATTAAGCCCCACAGATTACGAGCCCAACGGTAACTCCCCCAGCAGAGAAGCAGCGCAAATGCTGGCACCCACCACTAGCAAGCGGGGCTGGGCAGGGAGGTGCGGGCTGCATCACTTAGAGTAAGGAACTGGCCTGAATGCCCCAAGCGCCATCTGAGTGAACTAACTTGGGCTAGCAAACCAGACTGTGTGATAACTACCAGCCCTAGCCTAAGACACCACCAGGTCCGCGCTCAGAACAAAGGACTGGACAGAGCTAGCCGGCTGCAGACCATCCCCCTCCGGTGACAGGCAGCCAGAGCCGGAAGGGGGCAATCGCAGCCCCAGAGAGACATTATCAACAAAACTGTAAGCAGGCTTCTTTGCTAACTAAGACTTCCTGGGGTTCTGGACGGTCAACATCCGCCTGAGAAGGTGCGCCGGTTGTGCACCCAGAAAACGGAGCTGCGGGGAGGCCATAAGTCGCAGCGACCATGCTCACCAAACACCTCATCACCTGAGCTGCTCGGACCTGGGAAGGGCACAAAATGCAGGCCCAACCGAGTCTGTGCCTCTGAGGACTACCTGAATGCCTGAATCTGAGCGACTTAGACCTGGGAGGTGCATGTAGCCCAGGGCCGGCCTCGGATGGTTCCCTGCGGAGCAACCTAGAGCCTGAGCAGTGTGGACAGGGAAGGTACGCGCGCTGTGAGCGGGGGCAGGCCCAGTGTGACTGAAGCACTGCAAGCACACACCAGTGTTATTAATTTGCAGTGTCCCTCCCTCCCCACAGCACGACTGAACAAGTGAGCCTAAAAAATAAAAAAGTGTCCACCACCCCCCGCTTTGTGTCAGGGTGGAAATCAGACACTGAAGAAACCAGCAAACAGAAGAAGCTAAAACAGTGGGAACCGCCTTGGAAGCAACAGGTGCAATAGATTAAAACCCTGTCTTTAGTACCAACTACATAGGAAGGGGCCTATAGATTTTGCAAAATATAAGCCGGACCAAGGAATTAGCTGAAAATGAACTGACCCCACACCACCAGAGAATGTCCTAGATATATTTTTACTATTTTTACGATCATTCATTCTTTCTATTTTTTTAATCTTTAAAAAATTTTTAAGTCCTCTATTACTCCTTTAATTTTCACTTTTGGAAATTTACTACTATTACTAGTAGTAAATTTTACTACTATTACTTTGCAGAGTACATCACGAGATGTACTTAAAAAATTTTTTTTAAATTTTAAAAAATAGAGGTCTTAAAAAAATTTTAAGACCTCTATTACTCCTTTAATTTTCACTTTCGGAAATTTACTATTACTAGTAGTAAATTTTACTACTATTACTTTGCAGAGTACATCACGAGAAATACTGGACTGGAAGAAACACAAACTGCAATAAAGATTGCCGGGAGAAATATCAATAACCTCAGATATGCAGATGACACCACCCTTATGGCAGAAAGTGAAGAGGAACTAAAAAGCCTCTTGATGAAAGTGAAAGTGGAGAGTAAAAAGTTGGATTAAAGCTCAACATTCAGAAAACGAAGATCATGGCATCCCGTCCCACCACTTCATGGGAAATAGATGGAGAAACAGTGGAAACAGTGTCAGACTTTTTTTGAGGGGGCTCCAAAATCACTACAGATGGTGACTGCAGCCATGAAATTAAAAGACGCTTACTCCTTGGAAGGAAAGTTA